>JBBBDQ010000648.1:470000-522500 GCA_037127315.1 Ascarosepion bandense | reverse complement strand
ACGTTATTTTTCATGTATACTCATATTTGAACAAACACTCTGGTTTTAAAATTAAACAGTATATATATATATACCGGCCTGAATATTCGATAAACCTTGTTATGAATTCTTCGGCAGTATTCTAGCCTGCGACCCCTATAGGCCCAGGGAGAGCTCCAAAAAATAAAATACAAAGGAGATTTTCAATATTATTCTCCACTGCTCGTACAATGAATGCTGTATCTTCTTTGTAAGGAAACATTTGTTTGCTTGCTTTTGTTTCACGGCATATCAACCTCTGTGGGTCATTTAATGCGAAAATCTAAATATTTTCAAAATTGTATGACTTCATCCCTTAGGGAGCACTAATCCCCATTCGTCCTTCATATGTGGTCAGCTATGTCTGATTTTTCTATCTACTCTCATGTTACGATATTCTTGTAGCCATATATTAAGGAGGTGGCCTGTTTCTTGTTTATATTTCTTTCCAAAACTACATAGAATGGCGTACACACAGTCCTTAGACATGTCCTCCTCCGTTCAGGCTCTTACTAGGGAGATGTACCTGCCAAGTGTAGAAAAATTTCTGAAGTTCGTCGTGATGTTGTACCTTGGTGAACAGACTCACTACATCCACGCTCACTATCAGATTGCATTAGATGGGAGTATAGTTGATAAGTTCCACGAAGTGGGCGGTTGTTTCGAACATATAATGGTAACTTTCCTATCAGTGAGTCAATTATATCTACAAGGAAGCGACTTAAAGGGGTGATGTTGAAATAATAGATTGAGAACACCACTAGAAACTACGTTAACTTAAAGAATCAACGCATAAGCTAGGCTACAAAAATCTCCTAAACCGACTAAAAATATAAATTAATACGATATGGGAACCAGTAATATGGAGTGCTAGAGAAAATCATTAGTGCCAAAAAAAAAAAAAGGTTGTACTAAGAGCTCTGGTAAAATATGGTTGCTGAAGCATTATTTTTACGAATCCAAGAAATTCATTTGCAGTTGTCCTCAAGGAAAAGTGGGCCTGTAAATATAAGTGTGCGTTAGTTCCAGTTCAATATGCAAAGCAGTGGTAAAAATTGATTTAATGAGTTCACGTAAATGGATAGAACTCGTGACTACTAGAAGTAACTTCGCACAAAGAATGACAATGAAATAATCTAGTGACTGAAATAAAGGGATCGATTCGAAATTCTTAGCACCTGAAGAAGACCAGAGGGTACAACGGCCGAATTTTGTAACGAAGATGAGGACAATAGTCCCAATAATGTAAATAGTGTAAATACTACCTCATCTCAGAAGTATAGACAAATGCTGCGGTCTTGTACTTGTGCTTTTTAAGCTAATATTTCAAATGTTGCCAATCGATTTTTTGTTCTGTCCGAATATTCCGGGAGTTGAAAACTTTAATTTATTGCGTAGGTGCGTGTTTGTTTTTTGGTGTTTCTTGATTTTATTTTTACTTTGTTCATGATTTTTCTTGTCTAAGGTGTTAGGTCGTATGACAAGTTGTCTGTCACACCAACACCGTTGGCTTTTCTTTAGTACATATATATATATATATATATATATATATATATATATATATATAATATAGTACACTTGGTATGTAATCCGGGTAAATTCCAAAAGAGACGAACTCGAGAGAACTCAATTTTAAATTCATTTATTTAATTTAACAGAGTAATATATTCTAAAGGGCTTTTGATTATTACCATGGATGGTACGTATTTCACCGCTTTCATGTTCTTAACGCGGCTTGTAGCTTGTAGCCGCGTTAAGAACATCAAAGCGGTGAAATATGTATCATCCATGGTAATAATCGAAAACCCTTTATATATATATATATATATATATATATATATATAGTGTAAGAAAGTGATAGAACACGTACATTTTAAACCCACTGTTCAAGCATTTGGTTTTATAAAGAGTACTCGATACAAAGTAGAGCTTTATATTATAATAGATTTTACAATGGTTTATAAAAGCATAGTATCACTACACAAACATTATCGTGTTTCAGAGCACAACTGCTCATCTTCGGGTGATTTGTGGAAGAACAGAACTTGTGCTCTAAACCCGAGCATTTTTGTGTAGTGATACTATGCTTTCATGCATACACAAAAAAATAAAATGTGGTGAGAATAACAATTTTTGAATGTAAGGAAGCAAGGATGGGAAAGCAGACAAATATCTCTGTCTCATATCTGATCATCCTTTTGGATTTTATATATATATATATATATATATATATATATATATATATATATATATATATATATACATTAAGAGAAATGAAAAATAAATTCCGACAATATGAGATAAAAAATACTTGTGAAATAACAAAATATGGATTTATTGTATGGTAGTCAACATTATAATGTTTCGGTTGTTATAACCATCGTCAGGGCTTATATTTACTATTGTGAAGATTTTTTGTTTACTGTAATTCTTTCAAACAGTCTTAAAATTCCAAGTTTTTATCACATTTCTAAATCTATTCACAAGCCGTAACAACAAGAAAACAACCGAATATAACAATGGTTATAACAACTGAAACTATAAAGTTGGCTACTCTACAATAAATCCATATTTTGTTGTTTCTCAAGTATTTTTTTATTTTGATTTCCTGGTATCGATATCAAATTTTCTGCACTATTGTAAGAACTGCAACCTTGAAACTTCTGAATATCGTTTCTTATGTCTTTGTCTATGAGTGCATCAAATTTGATTAAAATCGGACCACTCCTTCTATAACCAGATTTTTTTTATTATCGATTTTCGAGATTTATCGGGGGTACCTCGACACAAAACCTAACTAAGAACACTCGCAGACGCTTATAATATAACTGTGTAAATTTTCAAGAAAATCTTTTCAGCCGTTTCCGTGTCTATAGGTAATGGATACACACATACACAGACACACACACACACACACAGAGAGACAAAGTTTAATTTATAAATAAGTTTAGATTTAGATATCTTCATTCTTTCCTGAGCAAGCAAGTAAAGTTACAAACTCACAAGAGATTACTGAGTGTGAAAGAAAAATGAAAAGCCTTATCAAGGAGTGAGTACAATAAATGGGGAATTAATGAGAGAGGGAATAACAATTGACAATACATTTCACTTTTTGAAGATCAAATTAGACTGAAACGCAAGAAGCCGAAAGAGAGTTTTGCAATCGAGAGAAGAAACGGTTAGCATAGGATTTATAATAATATGAGAAGAAGATAACATAATTAAGGAGAGAAAACAACAAAAGAAAAAAGAATTAATAAGAGAGGGGAGAACCATTGACATTGCAATTAAATTTTTTTGAAGATGAAATTTAATTCGAAAACGAGAAAGTGGAAGAAAGTTTCACAGACGAGAAGTTTTATAGTTCAAACTGTTAGAATGGAGTTTACGAATCTATCTTACCAATTCAATTATGAATTGATGAGACATTGTACTGCGTGTCAGTTGATAAAGTTTAGTTATTCCAGCGAAAAAACAATTACAATAAATGTATTTATAGTAAAAATAGCCGGGCAGTTACATTGTAGTATTAAGAAAGTGACTGAAGCAAAGATGCCATATCAGGATTACTAATGTTGCAGATTCTTGTATTTTATCGAAAATGTGTAAATTCATATTGCAGAAAGGCCAAACAGTATGTCGCAGCAATATTGGTAGCATGGACAAATGTTATATGTAAGATAGATTCTTGTAATGGCGTAAGTAGTCTGTATAGTACTGTGCAATAGTATTGGGATATAATTGTAGTTTTTAGTCTCAGCCATGATACCATTTACTCAGAGGACTTATTTAGCCTTCAAAATTCAGTTTGCAACGAAAAAAAATCTTATTTGATATAGATACCAGAAAATCAAAATTTGACTCACACCCATTCATTTTTCTTTCAGTCTACGGTCTCGCTTTAACTAGAAACAACTATTGCTCTTTCGTGCCAACGTCCAAAGAGTCTGAGCTCCAGGACTATGGATTAGTTTTAAAGCTTTCATTACACCCGAGCATCGCCGGGCTATAGCGGCTAGTATATATATATATATTGAAAATAAAGCCTTCTGAATAGATAAACACATTCAAACATTATTATTGAAAATAAAACGTTGGAATAGATAAAACATTCGAACAATTTTTATATAATTTATCTACAAAAGAAAATTATATAATCACAGGAAAAACTATATAAAAAAAACACAGCACTTTGTCTATCATTTTAATGAAATTCCACAAAAGAGAAATTGCTGCCAAAATGCACACTATATATATATAGTCATCGGCAGACAGATCTGTTTCGCTGTATCACTTATCATCATTACCGTTGGATGTCCGAAAGTTTTTAACCAAGATTGAAACCCAAGTAAATTGGCGTCAGTCTGCGATTCCACCCGTGAGATATGGGCGATCGTTAGAAGCAGACAAACTTTTAGCGTGTCATATACCATGTAAATATACGCCAATAGTTAGAGTGTCCTAATTCATTACTGAATGAACGATGCGTGTATATATATATATATATATATATATATATATATATATGCGATCTTTACTTTTATCCGGTTTTTTTTTGTGGGGGTGGGTCTTTGTGAATTTCATTTCATACGTGTAAACTTTTATGTACAATAAAGACGGAAACTGAGGATGGTTCGCCCGAAATAGGCCATACTTCCTATTTACCATGAAATAACGTATCTGCCTGATTTTATTTTTATATATTTGCTCTATATTCTTTTATATACATATATTTTTAGAGCGCTCTTAGAGAGTTATCCTACCACTTTATGTACAGGACACTCCTTTGGATTGTTCTATATCTACACCGCATGTATATATATATATATATATATATATATATATATATATATATATATATACACACATCGTTTATTCAGTAATAAATTAGTACACTCTACATGGTATATCACACGCTAAAAGTCTACCTCCATCTGCCCATATTTTTTCACCATGAAATAACGTGCCTGCCTTAATTTTTCTTATATTTGCTCTATTTGTATTTATATGCATATATGTTTTGAGCTCTCTTAGAGAGTTATCCTACCACTGTATGTACAGGACACGCTTTTGGATTCTTCTATACCTACACAGCATGCTGATATATATATATATTTTTCATGCAACATAATACTTTATTTACAGAATCGAGTAATTAGTAATAAACACATAACCAAAAGTTTTGTCGGTCGATAGTCACCACTTTCCCTGTCTTTCTGGAAGCATTTGAATTCTACGTCAGAAATACGACACGCTTTTTGAGGTCAACCACAAGTTGACCAATTTTTGGGGCATCTTCATAAGAATGAAAGGGTTGCTCAGCCAGACTTTGTGCCATCGATCGAAACAAGTCATAATCGAACGTAGCAATGCGTGGTGAATACAGTGAGTGAAGTAGAAATTCCTATACATGTGTTTCCACGTTTTTGGAACATTTCGCCTAGCATTTTCATATTGCAAAATTACTTTATCGTCTCTCTGCTCCTATAGCGGTCGTTTTTTTTTTTTTCAATGCTCGGCTCAAACTCATCAATTGTAGCCGATAGCGATCTTCCGTAATGTTTTCAATCGGTTTGAGCAGCTCATAATAAACTAAATCATTTTGATAGCAACAAACGCAGAGCAGAAGCTTCGAACCACGCATATTCAGCTTTGTCGCCTCTGCTGATGCATGGCCTGGATTTACCCCGCGATCCTCTACGCTTAGGGTTATCGTAATGTATCCATAGGGTTATCACGATAAGATGCAAAAAAATATTTTCTGCCGTTTAAGCAGCTTTTCACACGCGACGAAACCTTTCCATATCTCACGGCTTCAACTCGCACCTCACCGATGTACTTGCTTTTGAATCATTCCTAACAGTTTCAAGCATGTGCGTTGTTGTGCAGTGGATATCGACTCGGAACGACAAATAGGAAAGCCGAGTTCGAATTCCAGCTAAATTCCTTGCATTCACTTTTGCACAAATACCCTTGGGAAAGGTATGAATTCGTCTCTTCTCTCCAGTTATGGGTTAGATAATAGGGCAGACTGGGTTCTTTAGCCTTGACAGGCAACCAGTCTACCGCAGAAAGAAATGGCAACCTATTGAAGGATAATCTTCTGCCCAGTCAATCATGTCTTTTTCGAGACATGATCGCTCAAAGCAAATAACCGACTGACTGAATATAATAGTTAGAAATAGGATTAAGGATTTTACTGGGCATAAAGAGGGGGATCAGTTTTTTTATTGTTATGAAGTAATAAACTGATCCCCCACTAATTAATAATTGTCCTTGATAATTGCAACAAGTATCAAGGACAAATATAATACATATCTTCTCCCTCTAACTATGAGGAAAGCAATGGCAATCTATTGCGGGATAAACTTCTGACCAGTCAGTCATGTCTCTTCTGAGACATGATCACCCAAAGCATGTATCACATATGACAGCTAACTGATTGAGTGTAACTTCTATTGATTCTGCGAGTTCTACCTGCGTCTTATAATGCCTCCGATTGACTTTGTCAGTTCAACATAGCGTTTTTTTATGTTTATTTTTTAAAAGGTCTAAATTAATTCCTGCATGTTATTTCCGACGGAGCATAGTTGCTGTAAGTCTCAACAAGAATTCTGTGTGCTTCAACTGCAGATTTCTTTTAAAAAATAAAGTGCATTAAAATATCTCGCAAATACACGTTGTTTGGTACGAAATTCGACATGTTTAATAATATGAAAGACATAGCTGTTTATCTTTCGACGAAAAGACATGCACTATATTTGTAGCTTGCTTATAGTACTTCCTTATAAATACGTTACCATCTAAAACTGCACGCAGTTCTGGAAGCGCCATCTGTTGGAAAACAGTGAGAACTTATTCAAGGTCCCTATATATATATATATATATATATATATATCAGCATGCTGTGTGGGTATAGAAGAATCCAAAAGAGTGTCCTGTACATACAGTGGTAGGATAACTCTCTAAGAGAGCTCAAAACATATATGCATATAAATACAAATAGAGCAAATATAAGAAAAATTAAGACAGACACGTTATTTCATGGAGAATCGGAAGTTTGGCCTAATTCAGGCTAACCATCATCAGCTTCCGTCTTTATTTTACAAAGGATTTTACACAAAATTTTTGTGTAAAATTCTTTGTAAAATAAAAACGAAAGCTAATGATGGTTCGCCAGAAATATGCCTATACCTTTGATTCACCATGAAATAACGTGTCTGCCTTAATTTTCCTTATATATATATATATATATATATATATATATATATATATATATATATATATATCCGAGTGAATAAGGAAGGAAAAAAAATTTCCAACGTTCAAAACGTTAATTTAAACAGTGCTCGATATATGATATAGAGCTGTGAATATTTATTATAAATTATATTTAAGAAAATGTACAATTTTTGTTTATCCACTACAAAGAGTACATTTTGTTTCTGACTACCCTTTACACTTCCTTACTGTCCTCCTCTAATAAACCCAAAGAATAAAGTCTACCCATGCGGCCATAAAATATACACCTAATCTTCTAATGTTAAATTTGTCAACAAAATTCCCGACACTTTCTTTAGTCAAATATATTCCCTACCCACCTTCCTTTTTCAAAATTCGAACGAACAATTTACAAGACTTATCCCCTTATCATTAAAATTAATCATTAAAATTAAATGACACCCGTAAAAACTGACGTAAGGAGATGGCACTCAAAGAAATCTAGATGCTGCAATATCATAACCATCTTGTTTAGGTCTGAACGAATGCGATAGTCACTCTAATGAAAAAAATTGTTCTCATTATTCACGCTCGTCATGTTCTGTTTTCACCGATCAGTTCTAAAAAATGAATGTCTATTATGTTTAATCATGAGTCGTTCTAAACGTCGTATTTTGGCTTTAATTTCAGTTGAAAATAAAGACAAAAACCCTCCAACATTTGGATAATTTGTTATTAATTTATTTCTAAGCTTTCGGCTCACATGAGCCATCTTCAGAGAGGTTATTTAGACTGTAATACAATAGCATCCACCATCACCGACGATTTTATTTTGTGTTGACATAAAACTCCTCTTAGCAACGGCAATAGTTACCAAAAATAATAAGCGCAGTTCTCAAATTTGTAATGCGGTTTTATGACGTCACACCGCGGGATAGCGCGAAATGACAACAAAACCATGTAGTTAAATGCAATGTAATGTGTTATATCCGGATTTAAAGGTGATTTTATTGAATGTTGGTTGTTTAGATTTGATGTACATGGCCTCCAATATCTGCAGGTTCCTCTTACTGTGTGTTTGAGTAAGGATCATCAAATTTTCAACTGAAATTAAAGCCAAAATACGAAGTTTAGAACGGCTCATGATTAAACATAATGGACATTCATTGTCTCTTATATTTAATAGTATATGTTTAGAAAATTATTTGCTGCCTCGATACACTAAATATATATATATATATATGTATACGAGTGGGAGCTTACCGTTAAAATCATGGCAAAATATTTATATCAATATGCCATCTAAAATGAAGCTAACATACATGTTTATATACATACTATTGACTGACTGACTGATTAAGGACTCGGAAATTTTCCTTTAAAAATGGCCTTGTTCCGCATTCCACATTTTCAGAAAGGCATATAAATACAGATTTATCATACTGACTAGCAGGTCACTAGCAGTGTATCTAGGTCACGCACTGTGCGAGTCCTGTACTTATTTATTTACTATTATTCCCAATCTCTGTTTTTGTGATTCATAGGTGATACACGCTTTAAGCGATCAGATCTCAAAAGAGAGATTGATTTGGCAGAAGATTATCCCGCAATAGGTTGCCATTGCTTTCTGCGGTAGACTGATTACCAGCCAAGGCTATAGAACCCAATCTATCCTGTTATTTGACTCATAGTTAAAGAGGAAGAGATGCATTATATTATTAAGTAGTAATTAATGGGGGATCAGTTTATTGCATCATGGAAAACTGATCCCACACTTTATGCCCAGTAAAAGCCTTAATCATATTTCCAACTATTATATTCAGTCAGTCAGTTAAGTGCCATACGTGATACACGCTTTGGGCGATCATGTCTTGAAAGAGACATGACTGACTGGGCAAAAGATTATCCCGCAGTAGGTTGCCATTTCCTTTCTGCGGTTGACTGGTTGCCACCCAAGGCTATACAATCCAATCTGTCTTATTATTTAACCCATAACTGGAGCGAAGAGACGGATTAATACCTTTCCCAAGAGTATTTGTGAGTAAGTGAATGCAAAGAATTCAACTGGAATTCGAAATCGGCACTCCGAATTTATCGATCCAAGTTGATATCCGAGTTGATTTTAGTAATTACTCACGAAGTAATCTTTTAGTTTCACAACAAGGACAAGTCCTGGGTATGACGGTAAACTGCATCCGGCAGCAAGGCCTCTGATTGGAAGGTTGTAAGGAGCCTGGAACCACCACTTAATGCTGTTGTTCCCAGGTCCACCCTGACCCCGAGTGGTAGCACCTGTTCGGGTCCCAGCTATGGGCTAATAGTTATCCCGCAAACTGAGGTCAAAACGCTATTAATGTATAAAAATAGACTTTTATAGCAAAATATACATTTTTGAAGAAAATCTTTTGCCAACAATACATTTTTGAAGGAAAAATTGTTACTAGCAATAGATTTTTTAACACAAAACTAGAAGACATCATCCGTTTTCTAAAATTAAAAAAAAGATTACAAAAAACTTTTCACCACACTCTGACTAAATCAACCTTCTCACTATAATTGAACAGTAAAAAAAACTTAAACCCCTACTTTTTTGGCATTAAATAACCCACAGAGTTTGATATACCGTTAAACAAAACTCAAACTCAAAATCAAGGAGAGATAACAAAAATATAAAATTTATTTAAAAGTATCAAAGACAAGCCATTGTGGATGGCCATTGTGGAGAGCCCTCATCGTCAACATTATGAAGAATATATCAAATAATGCTTGAAAATCTCTTCCTGACGTTCTAAATGTATAATAGAGAGATGTTTTCAAAGAGAGAGGCTTCTCGAGAAGATGATATCCATCGTTCGATTCACCATCCACCATAATCTTTTAAAAAGATTTATCACTTGTTCCCTGTTTTGCATTAGTTACCTGGCTCTTTTTAAAGCCTATTCATTCACTTTCACTCCCAATAACCAAGTTGCATCTTAATAGTTTTATTGTCTTACTTGGGAAGGGTTGATAAACCAATGAGATTTATACGTACGTCCATAGAATGAGACTTGAAATTTCTGAATTACAATGAGGATAGAAGGCTTGGAGAATTCTGTTTAGCGGCATATGAACGTCTCTGTGAGTTAATTAATGCCAACTTCTAAATATTTCGAAACATTTTTATGGCTTCAACTAAACATATATTCAATAAAACTGTTTGCCTTCAACTTCAGACGCAATGTGAAGTTCGTAATTTTGCTATGAATATGGAGTGTTTGTAATTCTTATTATATTAGCATTCTGATTACGTTTTCGCTGGTGTTTCATTTACAAAAAATGGTAAGGTCTTGGGCATGACGGTAAACTGCATCCGGCAGCAAAGCCTCTGATTAGGAGGTTGTGAGGAGCCTAGAACCACCTCTTAATTGCTGTTGTTCCCAGGTCCACCCTGACCCCGAGTGGTAGCATTTGTTAGGGTCCCAGCTATGGGCTAATAGTTAGAAAGTATGAAAATGGGCTTTTATGGAAAAATATACATTTTTGATGAAAAATACTACCAACAATACATTTTTGAAGGAAAAATTATTACCATAACACATTTTTTAAAGAAAATAAAATTATTACCAGCAATTACTTTTTGAATACAAAATTAAAAGACAACTTCAGTTTTCTAAAATTAAAAATTAAAAAAAATTGACTAAATCAACCTTCTCACTATAACCAAGCATTAAATATACTTTAAAACCCTACATTTTTGGCATTAAACAACCCACAGAGGTGTTGATATGCCGTTAAACAAAACTCAAACTCAAAAATTGGTAAGAAACACGTCACTGAATGTATTCTCTATCGTTAGCCACTCGGGCACTTCGGCATAGTGTAATTGATAGCAAGCTTGTATCGCTAGAAACAGTTAGTAGTAAGTTCGATCCGCATTGGGTGTTCCATAATTTCACCCTTGTGCCACATCTAAGCGGCGCTTAGACAATCACAATCGTTAGCCAATACTTTTTTCTCATCTTCTGGCAGCATTTGGTTTCCAATCCGGAAAAAACGACACCTTTTGAGGATAACCACGAATCAACCGATTTTTTTGTCATCTTCATAAGAACGAAAGTGCTGCTCAGCTACGCCATGTGCAAAAAATCAGAACAGTGGATAATTGGACAGTAGATAATCTGGTGAATAATTCGGGGGTGTAGGACTTCTTTTTTTGGTACGAAGTTCGACATGTTTAGCACTATGAAAAACGAATGGACCAAGCGAGTCTCCCTAAGAGCAATGTACTGCGCCTCTTCAGCCTTACCTTATCTTTCGATCACAAGTGGAATCATTACATGGAATCAATAGGTAAATCCACTGTTAGGAAGGTTGGTTCACTGTTTCGTGCCAAGAGGTTTTTTCCGCCTGAATCCGTCTTGCACATCAAGATACAAATCAATCATCCGTCCATGCATAAAATACTGCTGTCATATATGATCAGGCGCCCCTTCTGTTTATCTCAGTGTTCTAGACAGGCTCCAAAGAGAATCTGTAATGTAATAGGTACCGACTTGGCCGCTTGAGTCCAGCCACTTTCACACCGATGGGATGTGGCTTCACTCTGTCTATTCTATAAATATTTTCATGGCTTCTGCTCCAACGAACTTAAGTTACTGGTGCCCCCGCCACAAGAATTTACTCGTGCAACCAGACTGGCAACAAGGTCCTACCCATTTACAGTTAGATCAACCAAATGCAGCAGACAATTCTAATTGAGCGGCTTCTTATCTCGCACTTCCCACCTGTTGAACTCCCATATTCTTGTTTCCTGACGGTTAAAACCTCAAGGAATTTAAATGCAATGTCAATACCCATCAATTATTCACTTGATACCAGTTTTTTTCAACTTCATTCTGTCTATCTTGTTCTTTTCCCTTCTCTCTACCTTCGCAACTTTCTTCACACTTGTGTTCCCATTCTTCTCTTGCCTTTTCTCTGAAACCGCCTGTTACTGGTTAGTCTTTCTCTTTACTCTTCTCCTATTTAAACATTTTCCCTTATGTCGCCATCTGTTGGAAAACAGAGAGAACTTTACTCAAGATTCTAATAAATGTGTATTGTTGGTAATTTCACTATGAGAATGAGAATGTACTTTTATGCTTTCATGGTGTTTTGGTTTTGTTTTGGTTTCAGTATTTACCAATAGCTGCGACCCGAACAGGTGCCACAACTCCGGGTTTGTTTGAATTTGGAGACAGTAACAATTAAGAAGCGCCTCAAAACCTTTAATCTCTCGATCAGAGGCCTTGTTACCAGATGTAGTTCATCGTTCTACTCAGCATTTTGTGGCTAACACATCGCTCAATAAGTACCGGACCTGACATATAGATGGCACCACTAATGAAAACCCCATATGATTTTCATGAAGTACTAACCTTCATATGGTGCGTGACGAAATTTGGGCCTAATCAGATTACTAGTTTACAAATTACAGTTAAGTGAAGCTAATATTGCAAATTTTCAAAACAATACAAAAATCTGCATTTCGTGTGCTAAGAAAGCATTGCTTTCTGATGGAAAAAATACTGTTCAAGCAAAGCAATAGCTTGGTAAGTGTTATTCGGACTCTGTTCCGTCGAAAACAGCGGCTAAGAGGTGGTATGCTGACTTCAAACGCGGTCGTACAGACTCAAATTATGCGGAACGCTCAGGTTGCCCAAAATAAGCAACTGTCAAGGAAAAAAATAAAATTCTACAAACACGTTTTGGCCGTTCATAAATTGAAGTTGCTTGAGATAACGGAGTTGATACATATCAGAAGGCAGTGTATTCGCCATTTTTGCATGTACAGTTGTCAATGAGAATGCTGTGTTCAAAGTGGATGCAACAATAATGTTTGCTCACAGTCGATCAAAAACAACAACGCGTCGATGATTCAGAGCGTTGTTTACAACTGTTTCAACGCAGCAAAAAAATAATTTTTCCGTAGATATGTGACAATGGATTAAACGAATCCATCAGTTCACTCCAGAGTCAAATCAGCATTCAGCAGAGTGAACAGCAGCAGGTGAAAGCCGTTCAAAGCGACCAAAGACGCAAAAAGGGAAGTTTGTGGCCTCCGTATTTTGGGATGCGCAAAGTATTTTGTTCATCAGTTACATTAAGAAAGAAAGAACCATCTAGTGAATATTATATAGCATTATTGGTGCGTTTGAAGGAAGAGATTGCCAAAAACAACAGCCACAAATGAAGAAGTAAAAGTGATCTTTAATCAGGACAACGAACGATGTCACAAGTCAATCGCAACGATGGCAAAACTACATGAATTGCACTTCAAATTGTTTCCGTATCCACCCTCTTCTTCATATTTGGTCCCCAGTGAATAATGTTTGCAAACCTCAAAGGAATGCTCCAGAGAAAGATTTAGCTCCAATGAAGAAGTGATATCGGAAACTGAGGGTTATTTTGAGGCCAAAGATAAATCGTCCTACAAAAAAAGACATCGAATTGTTAGTGAAGTTTGGCAATCAGTGTATTACTCTAGAAAGAGACTAAGTTGATTAATAAAGTCGAATTTTGCCAAAAAGTTGTTGTTTTATTAGTTAGGCTCGAGATATATTGAGTTTTGCGTTATTGGTAAGGGAACAGAAAGGAAAATCTATAATGAAGGACTAAAAGTTTAGTGCAAGAAACAAAAAGAAGTTGTAGAAAGTCATGATTGTCTATGTTGTGATAGAAAATGACGCACAAAAAAGGATCAAAGACCACTCATAAAAGTTTTATATTAATCAAAACAACGCACAAGGCCATTAATTCCTCCCAATATTAGACAGATAGTTGTCAATACAAACTGTAAAAGAAAAAAGAAAAATATTACAAATACTTGAAGTAATAATCATAAAAACTAACAATTCCCTTAAAATAAGATATCATTTAGTCGAGAATATAAGGTATCACCTGAACTCACTAAGTATAAATATAGCTCTGATTTACATTATACAAATACCGTAAAGAGACCTTACATCTGTTGAAAGCTGCAAATAGCGTCATCAGCAGTTCTAAACATTATTTTAGATATAATGTAATAATGAAAAAATTTATGATGATAAAACAATTTTTGAGAATTTTAAAAACCATAAAATTTTATGTTTTTGTAAATGTTCGATTGTGGCTGAGAGCGCTTGAATAACATCGCTTGGCCAACTTTATAGACTGGAACAAAACATCCGTTACTTTGTAGGTAAAAGAATGAAAAAATATCACTATCATATAAATCACTACAAAATCACACACACACACACACACACATACACACACACACACGTATGTATATAGAATTTAATAGATAAAGTGTCGTCTAAAAATAAAATAATAATAAAAATAAAAATTACACAGTTTAGCAGATATATTTACCAGATTTGCACAAAAATATATTGAAAATCTATAGAGTAAATTTATTCAATAAAGGTATTACTGGCTTCAAGCAGGGTCTCTAGATGACTTCAGAATCACCTGCAACTCTACTGAATGGTCTCCTAATTTAGGTTAGTGAATGCCGCAATAATCCTTGTCTTTAGTACAGATTTGATATTACAAGGATTTTTTTTAACTGTGCTCCAAACATAATCATCAAGATGTTGCAATCTTGGGAGTTATGCAGACAGATATGAGGGATGATGTGGTCACAGAAATTGTCTGACAACCATGACTAGATTTTTCTTGGTTGTCTGGCACAGCAAACAGACCTGTTACTACACATAGTATCTTATAACAGCAAATCCTCTTAATCCACGGTAGTACTGCCTCCCTAAAACTCTTGATGTCGGGCTACGGTGTTGAGCCTGAGGCTCTGTGGGGAAATGATTGGAAGCTTAACGTCATCAATCACTAGTGATCGCTTCAAACAACTTTGGAATCGCCATTAGACTTATCCAACCTTTTTTCAAATATTTTACACTGTGCTCAGATTGCCACCCAAACACTGAACTATTTGTATTAGAACATATGGCGCGAATGCCAAACTGTGTACAGCATACCATTTCCTTCAATCCAAAAATAGGAAAAGAAAAGTTGTTTGGTTCAACGTCTTACTTTCTGCTAATTGTCTGACATTATTATGGATCAACATTTCTTGAAATTGATCGATAGACATTTTAATTTTAATAACCATGTAAGAAAAAAATCATTAAAAATTACTTATTCTTGCACTAAGAATATCCAAAGCATTATTAATTCTCACAATAATAAAATACTAGATAATTGTTATAATAAGCACTAAATAAATACAAATCCCCACTGGAATTGTAGAATCAAAGTTAGTTGTCTAGTTATAGGTGTATGTATAGCTGAAAAAGTGATATATCAAGCAATGTGAAGAGGCTCATCCCTTGTCTCCTGTTTAGGATGTGGTTTCCGGCTTTCTCTTTTCCAATCTTTTCGCTCTTATGTAGCCCCCTGCTCATCAGTGGCGTTACCGCCTTGCTCGGGGTGATATGATTAAAAAAAATGTTTTTCCATGGAACATGATATGGATAGAAAAATATGTTTTGCAATTTCTGGTGAACCTTTGAAACACAGATTTTATAATCATAAAAATTACTTCTCTAGGACTCAACTTAAATTAAATCTCTGTCTCAATGTATCTGAGAATTAAATGATAGATTACTCTCTCCACAGATCCAATGGATGATTAGAGAACATCCCAAATTTCTATTAGCTTTAGAAATAGATGGAAACTTTGTTTAGAAGAAAAAATTTAAAAATCAAATTTAGTGGTAATAACCGGCATAAACAAAATGAAATTATTTTTAAATGCCGTCACAAAAATTAATTTAAATTACAATAATTTAAATTTAGTAAGAATGCTTTTTTCCTTACCATTAAATTTCTAGTAACTTCAGCTATTCTTTTTTTCTATTGTGAATCTACTTTATTTTATTTTATTATATTTATCTATAATTTTATTTTTCAATATTCATATTTTGGGTATTTTATTGATTGTTATCTATTTGTGACTGTATTTATTTATTATATATTGGTTCTTTTATGTCTGTCATTCTTTATAATTTCTCTTTTTTTTTTGGTATTTCGGTTTTTTTTAGAGTAAATAATTTTTTCCTTCTTTATTTTTTATAATATTTTCCTTGTGATTATTTAATTCATAATTTTTCTGTGATAGCTAATTATGTTTTTTCTGTATTCTATGAACGTTTTCTCACATTTTTACTATTTTTCTTATTAGAATTTTACTTGTATTTCTTACTGTTGACAGCTTTAGTTATTATTGTGTGTATATTATTGTGTGTATATTATTGTGTGTATATTATTGCATATATATATGGCCTATTATAATTATATATGTTTTTCTTTGATTATATATTTTATTCTGTTTTGTTCCTGGGTATTTTTTAAGATATATATATATATGTTTTAATGTTTATGGTCTTTATTTTTGTGACACTTCCAGTTTTTCTCGACGCAATGTTTAACTGTATCCACCGCTACCCTTATTCCAAGCTTATTTAATCAATTCTGTGTAAAAGAAAAAACTATATTCTGAGTTAAATGAAACATTTAGATTTTCCGTTTGATAAAGCAGTGTGTAATTTTTAAAACTGACGAAATAAATTCTGGTTTATAACCGTTTAATTGTGTGTTGGATTTTACTTTCTATACTTGTCTCTAATTCTGAGATGAGGTAGTATTTACAGTATTTACATTATTCGGACTATTGACCTCATCTTTGTTGCCATTTGTACGATGTTTGATAATAGACCATTCTATTTGTCTATATTTCTGAGATGAGGTAGTATTTACAGTATTTACATTATTCAAACTATTGTCCTCATCTTTGTTGCCATTTGTACGACGTTTACTAATAGCTCATTCTATTTGTCTATATTTATGAGATGAGGTAGTATTTACATTATTTACATTATTCGAACTATTGTATTTATCTTAGTTGCCATTTGCGCGACATTTAATAATAGATCATTTTATTTGTCTACATATCTGAAATGAGATAGTATTTACATTATGTACATTTTGGGAACTATTGTCCCCATTTCGGCTGCTATTTGTACAATGTTTTATAATAGATCATTGTATTTGTCTATATTTCTGATATGAGGTAGTATTTACAGTATTTACATTATTCGGACTATTGTCCTCATCTTTGTTGCCATTTGTACGACGTTTAATAATTGATTATTCTATTTGTCTATAATTCTGAGATGAGGTAGTATTTCTGTATTTACATTATTCGGAGTATTGTTCTCATTTTAGTTGCTATTTGCACGACGTTTAATAATAAATCATTCTATTTGTCTATTATATGAGATGAGGTAGTATTTACAGTATTTACATTATTCGGACTATTGTCCTCATCTTTGTTGCCGTTTGCAAGGCGTTTAATAACAGATCATTCTATTTGTCTATAGTATTAGTTAGTATTAGCTCATTCTATTTCTCAATATATCTGAGATGTGGTCGTTTTACAGCATTTACAGTATTCGGACAATTGTATTTATCTTAGTTGCCATTTGCGCGACGTTTAATAATAGATCATACTATTTGTCTACATATCTGAGATGAAACAGTATTTACATTATGTACATTTTTGGGACTCTTGTCCTCATCTCTGTTGCCATTTGCACAATCTTTAATAATAGATCATTCTTTTTGTCTATATTTCTGAAATGAGGTAGTATTTACAGTATTTACATTATTCGGACTATTGTCCTAATTTTTGTTGACATTTGCACGACGTTTAATAATAAATCATTCCGTTTGTCTCTCTCTCTCTCTCTCTCTCTCTCTCTCTCTCTCTCTCTCTCCCTCCCTCGCTATATATATATATATATATATATATATATATGTGTGTGTGTGTGTGTGTGGAGATCCTGAAATTAGCTGGAAACTGATAGGTTCAACCCGTATTCCGAGAAATTTTCGTGATAGGTGCTGTCTATGTTTACTGGAAAAAATTTCAAGATTAAAATACCCCCACCAACACCGGCTACTGAATCTTAGGAGGGAATTCATCAGTAAGTGCCGCCACAAGGTTAATTTTTCGAATAATTAAATTTATAATTTAAATCCCCGTTGACGAGATGTTAGAATATAAATTAAAAGGGTTCAATTTAAGTTTTAATCTTAATTTTACCCTAACGTTAACCTTGAAAAGTATCCCCCCCCACCTTCCTATCCCAAGCTCCTTTAATTGCCTATCTTTAGAAAATATGGATTCTTTTACTAAACCACTTTTTCCTTGGTTAACACATATTTTTTTCTTTAAATTCTTTTCTAAAATTTGTTTCTCTAATAATTTTTAAACTGATAACTTCCTGTAATTGGCATTTAGCTCGCTTCTACCAAAAAGGTTTAATCAAATAAAAAAAAATTAAAAATCTTTATATTGAAACCCATTCCTTCTCGCCTAAATACACCTCTTCAAACAGCCCAAAATCTTAACTTTAAAAAGTAATTTAACTCATTTCGTTGTCTATCTTTATAAAATATGAACTCCTATTCCTCCCCTTCCTAAATATACCGTTTCAACACCCTGTAACCCCGCGACTACCAGCTCTGTCCTTTTCTACTTTGTGACCGTTGCTAACCTAAAACCCATCAACACTCTACCCCAGGGCCTTCGCCATTTGGAAAAAACAATGTAACTGACGTGATGTAGAAACTCTATTAGAGATCCTATGTCGAAATGTACATCCGACACCTTTGAATTTTGAAGATTTTCTCTAATTTATATATATATATACCCTAAATCTATGTGTTCCATGTTATTTGATTAAAAGAGTGTGCTCCATAGGCTAACCTAGAGTTAAGATAAAGGAAATAATAACTATACTAGTGTCGAAAAACTTCCACGGAACTACGAAGAAAAGAAAAAATGGTTTTAAAAATAGCTAAGTACATGAACATCAGTCAAAAGAGTTTGGACGGAGTCAGCACGTAACCCAAAGAAAAAGACCCGATTCGAGTAATCAACTAACAAAAAAATGCTCAATATTTACGTAGAGCTTTCCCTGACGATCCGTTTAGGTGAAACCGAGAAAAGTCTGTCTGGCTCACTTTGTATGCTTTACTTATATATATATATATATATATATAATTAGTAAATAGAATTGAATGAGTCGAAGCTGCCTTGCTTTTGTTTCTCTTTCTTTCTTTCTCTCTCTTTCTCTCTCTCTCTCTCTCTCTCTCCATGAGCGTAAGAGATGTTATATATATATAACTGCACGATGTTCTTTATTATAATAGAGAGGGTAAAAATGTGTGTGTGTGTGTGTGTGTGTGTGTGTGTGTGTGTGTGTGTGTGTGTGTGTGTGTGTGTGTGTGTGTGTGTGTGTTATTGTATGTCTGCAGTAAGTGTGAGCGTATGGTGTGTACACTCGATTATACTTTCATGTCAGTCGTTTTATCTTTCTTTATTTTAACCACTTCGGTTTTGTTATTTATTTACTTATTTAGTCAATCTGATTCGTTTTTCTTGTTTGTTGCGTTGCGGTCATAAAATTTGTTTTGTATTACTTTTCGATTCATTTATTTCTTTCTTCCTCTTATTTTTTTTCTTTCGAGAATATTCTACTAAGTTCCCGCTAAAAATATCAGATTTGGCGGGAATCAGAGGACGGTACTTGGGCGCCGTCACTTATTGTCACCGTTCGACTTTAGTCGTGTCACGCGAGAATTCAATTAAGTACAGAGACAAATAATCACTGCTAAGGGCTTGTTTGGTTTTGATTTGGGTAAAAGATACATGGGCCATGGGGAAACGGGGTCACGTTTAAACAAGTAAAGGAAGGGGAGAAAAGAAAGAGTGTAGACGAAACAAAGCAATATAGCTATGTACAGGCGGAGGACATTGACGACGGACGAGATAAAGGAGCAGACACGAAAAGATCGATACAAGAAGGAATAACAAAAAAGGAAGGGGGGGGCAAGAAATTCTCACAGATGTTCACAGAAGCTGAGGGAACGTGAAAAAGAAGAAAAATATGAAGTACAAAAAAAAAAACATGAAAAAGAGGAAATAACAATAATAATAATAAAAACAAGATGAGCAATAACCAAAAGAAGAAGAAGAAAAAAACAGCGGGAAAAACAAGAACAAGAAAAATCGACGACGAAGAACACGAACAAGAACGGGAAGAAAAGAAAAGGAAAAAGTACAAAAACTAAAAACAACAACGAAAAGGAAGGACAAAAACAACAACAATTATAAAAACATCAACAAGAAGAAAAAAGTACAACAGCAAAAAGAATAAAAACAGAGAAAAAATTGCAAAACACGACGAAAAAGAGAGAATGGAAACATGAAATGGTAAAGCGGAAGAAGAAGAAGAAGAAGAAGAAGAAGAAGAAGAAGAAGAAGAAATATAAACGGAGAAACGACTGCAAGACATGACGAAAAAGAGGGAGAATGGAAAAATGAATTGGTAAGGCGGAAGAAAAGAAAAAGAAGAAGAAGAAGAAAAAAGAAGAAGAAATAAATATAAACGGAGAAATGAATGCAAGACGTGAAGAAAAAGAGGGAGTATGGAAAAGTGAAATGATAATCGGAAGAAGAAGAAGACGAAGAAGAAGAAGAAGGAGAAGAAGAAGAAGAAGTAGAAGAAGAGGAAATATAGTCAAAGAAAAAATGCAAAATCTAACAAAAAAGTGGGAGAGTGGAAAAGTGAAGAGAAGAAGAAAAAGAACAATAAGAACAACAAGAAGAATATATAGACAGAAAACTGTAAAGGATAACGAAAAAGAGAGAGAATGGAAAAATAAAATGTTAAAATAAAAGAAGTAGAACAAGAAGAAGAAGAAAAACTGGAAGAAGAAAAACGTAGAAAAAGAAAATATATAGACAGAGAAAAAGTGAAAATCTAGACGAAAAAGAGGGGAAATCGAAAAGTGATGTGATAAAACGGAAGAAGAAGAAGAAGAAGAAGAAGAAGAAGAAGAAGAAGAAGAAGGAGAAAAAGAAGAAAAGAAATATAGATGGAGAAAAAATGCAAAAGATAACAAAAGAGTGAGAAGGAAAAATGAAATGATAAAACGGAAGAAGAAGTAAAAAAAAGAAGAACAAAGAGAAGAAGAAGAAGAAGAAGAAGAAAAATATAGACGGAGAAAAAACCAAAGCATGAGAAAAAAGAAGGAGAATGGAAAAGTGAAGTAATCAAGTGGTTGATTGTTTGATTCAGAGTAAAAGATAGATAGATAGATAGATAGATAGATAGATAGATAGATAGATAGATAGAAATAAAGGTATCGACCTTTGATCATACCTATGTATCTATCAATAGATATATACCTGTATGTCCCATTTCGCCAAAGACGAGACGAATAAGAATTACAAAAATTATTATCTACTTTTATAGTCTGAAAGAAAAATCCGTTGTAATTGTAAAACGAGACGTGATTATCATTTCTATTTAAATATCAATAGGTCTATTTTTATCTGAACCGATATCCCTAATAATAACAATAATAATAATAATAATAGTGTTCAATCACATTGGGTCGTTATCCATTATCTGTCGCTAAATCAACCATTCATTTAAATATGCACTGTATTACGGTACCTTTTATTATATATAAAATAGTGAGGACGATGAAAATATTACATTTAAATTTAATTTCTTTTTAAAATATATTTTGGGGTATATAGTCTACTAGATTTTATTTAGTTTTTTGTTTCCATTGGGTTGTTGTTAAACATCTCACATTACAATAATAGAAAATCTGACGAGAAAAGTGGAATGTTGTAAATAAAAATTGATGCACACTTACTGTGAATTATCTGGTGATGATTTTTTTTTCCGTCTGGCTTAATTGTTTTTTTCTTTTAATTAAAGTAAGAATTTTAAATAAAAATAAATTCTTAGACGCATTACTGTAAGTAACTCATTACAGTGAACAAATAATGCGGTGTTTTGTTTTGTAAATAATCCCTTTTGGTTTCATGTAATCTTTCATCTAAATTTCTTGACGTTTCTCTGATATATTACTTTTAACAATAATATTCTTATATATGGTGAAAAGTAAATTATAAAATAAACTTTTCCACTCTGTCATTCATTTGCCGAATGAACAATTCAGACAAATGCAAAACCTGCGTTTTTGGTTCTAAGTATATTTCTCGCAAAGGGTTATACTATTTATTTTATTTTGGCTATAGAAAGGTCTGTGATTAGCTAACTGTAGATAAACTTGTTTGATTGTTTTAAGTATTGAGGTTTAGCCTTGCCTTTTTTTCTTTTTTCAAATTTAAACAACAATTTGAATATTTTCCTCGTTGGGTGTTTATATATCTACTTTATTATTTTTCTTTTTTTATCAATTTCTACAGCATATTTGTATCTCCTCAAACGAGTGATTAAATGTCATACTGACAACAAAAATATTGCCCCCCCCACCACCACTTGGCGCAGGTGGTTTTCCCACATTTTTTAGCATAAAGACCATTGATATCTTTAGAAAATTAGGTGAAAACTGTATAAAAATACAATTATATATATATATAATATATATATAAAAAGGAAAACTCAACACGTCATTTAAATTGGTTATAAATTATAATTCATTCTAATAAGCTGAATTAGCTCATTTTTATCAGACCACACAATTTTCTTTCCATTCGGTACGAAATTTTTACCGGGCTGATAAAATGAGCTAATTTAGCACATTGAAATGAATTATAATCTATAACCAATTTAAATGACCTGTTGAGTTTTCCTTTATAAATATCGTATTGCCTTGGGTAACATTCATTGTGCTTTCTATACAGATATCACACTTAATATTTTATAGTATGTTGATCTTGTATTATCCTCGCCGTTTACAAACTGGACATCTATACATATATAGCAAGTAGATGTGTCTAGCCACATTGATGAGCTGTGATACAGCGAAACAGGTTTGTATGTGGATGACTAATATATATATATATTATAAATTATGTTTTAGAATATAGGTATAGGTGTCAGTCAATAAATGGTGAGGATAATCCAACAAGATTACCTTAATATAAAATATTAATTGGTAAATCCATATAGAGAGCTCAATGTGTGTTAACCAAAGCGATATGAAGTTTATAAAGGAAAACTCAACGCGTCATATTTGTTATAAACTATAGTTAATTTCAATGAGCTTAACTAGCTCATATCATCAGACATTTTACAATATTTCCTCCATCTGGTACAAAATTTCTGCCGAAATGAACGTTTTCTTAAAATGAAGAGAGGGATAACAATGAAAATAATTATAATAAACATAAGATTACAAACAAATAAATAAATGAAAATAAATGTAAGGGGAAACATTTATTATCATTTATATGTTTGATTAAAATGATGATATAAGATAATTAAACTCATTGAAATGAAGTATAGTTTATAACAAATATGACACGTTTAGTTTCCTTTAAAAACACACACACACACACATATATATATATATATATATATATATATATATAGCTTTTATCAAATATTGCACAAAAGGTAGACTGAATTAATTTTTTTATTGAGTTTTTCCATCATGCATAAGTTTTATATGTATGTGACCTCTTGCGTACCAGTGACAGTAAACAAGTTTTTCATAAATCAAATTAAGAAATATTAATTCATAGTAATTTTATTGTATTGTCTAATATATAGCTACATTTTAATTAAAAAGTACGCACTTTACAAATTAATTGTGAATAAGATTAAAATATTAAGTACAAATTATATCATTCCCTTTAAGTTATATTATTCGATTTAACTAGTAAATGAAAATTGATTTTTTATAGTTATCGATGTACACTTTAGCCGTACTGATCAAGGGATTCATGTATACAGATTGACTACTCATGTTTATTCGATATTCTAAAAAGATATTAGCTGAAGAATGCCGGAGAGTACAACAGCCGAAAATTTGTTATTGTGACAATAAATATGATGACACCAATCCGAACAATGTAAATAGTGCAAATACAGCTTCTTATTTTTCTCTTTATAATTTCTTCAACAAATACAGTGAGTTCGCTCAAAACAGCAATGAACATAGTATCTAAACGAGCAATTCCCTATCTAGGTACTGATCAGAATTGACATTGCTTAACTTCGGTGATCGTACAGGAACCGGTCTTACAACGTGATGTCGCCATAATTGTGTGTATATATATATATATATATATATATATATATATATATATATATATATATATATATATAGTGTATGCAGTAGAAAATATGTATGTGTATATATATAAAATATAAAACATTCAAATTTTGTTTATATGTAATAAATATTGGTCCTATGAATACATAAATTTAATTACATTGACTCTTGTGGCTGGATTAGTGTTAATATTTAATATTAATAGGATCATTTGGGATTTACCTCTAAGCCATTTTTTAAATTTATGATCAATATATATGTATATTCATTTGTCATCAGGGGTATGACGAGAAAATACATTGCACAGCAAAGACTTCTGATCGGGAGGGTTTGAAGATTTGTAGAGCATGTTCCCAGTTTCACGTGGATCTTGTGTGATAACACCTGTTAGGGTCCCACCTATAGGCAAATAGTTAACCCTAAAACTAGGGTCAGAACACTATGAAATTGTGAAAATACATATTTATTGTAAAATTATTAGCAATATATTTTCGGAGTAAAAAAAAATATTATCAGCAGTATATTTTTATAAAAAATAAAAAAATAAGATAAAATAAATATATCCTAGGAATGCATTTTTGAAAAAGATATTATCAGCTATACATTTTAGCAGATGAAATATTAATAACGCTCCAAAGAAAATTAAATTTTAGCATTAAATGACCCATAAAAGTTGATATACCGCTAAACAAACAAACATGTGTTACACGAATAGAGTATAATCTTTTAAAAATTCCTGGGAGATACTAATCATTTTTGTGATACAAGTCTTAATAATTAACCCATAGCGCGGGGAAAAGAGATGGATTCATACATTTCTGAGGGTATTGACGCGTAAGTAAATGTAACGAACACAACTGGAATTTGAACTCAGATTTCTGATTAACATGTATGAGTCACTAGCAGTATAGCCCGGCGTTGCTCAGGTGTAATGAAAGCTTTAAAACTAATCCATGGTCCTGGAGCTCAGACTCTTTGGACGTTGGCACGAAAGACTAAAAAGCAATAGTTATTTCTAGTTAAAGTGAAACCGTAGACTGAAAGAAAAATGAATGGATGTAAGTCAAATTTTGATTTCCTGGTATCGATATCAAATAAGTTATTTTCGTCGTAAACTGAATTTTGAAGGCTAAATAAGTCCTCTGAGTAAATGGTATAATGGCTGAGACTAAAAACTACAATTATACCTACTTAAATCCAAACTTGAAGCAAAAACTAAAATCAAAGAGGTGAAAAAATACAGACATACAGATATATATATATATATATATATATATATATATATATATATATATATTATCGATTTTCTGCACTATTGTAAGAATTAAACCCTTGAAACTTCTGAATATCGTTTCTTATGTCTTTGTCTATGAGTGTATCAAATTTGATTAAAATTGGACTACTCCTTCTATAACCCGATTTTTTCGATTATCGAATTTCGATATTTATCGGGGGTACCTCGACACAACACATCGCAAAGAACACTCGCAGACGCTCATAGTACAACTGTGTAAATTTTCAAGAAAATCGGTTCAGCCGTTTCGGAGTCTATAGGTAAGGGATACACACACAGACACACACACACAGACAAAGTTCTATTTATAAAAAAGTTTAGATTGTAAATACATTACATTATCAGCACTTCCAAGATTACATCTAAAATTCACAGCCGTCACTAATCAAAGTACTGATCAGTCTTGACGTTGCTTAACTTTGTTAATCGTACAGGAAGCGGTCTTTCGACGTGATGTTGCCGCAATTAGAATTAAGAACTTCATTTAAATTGTTCCTCTACTTAAGCAGTGGAACGCGATTTTCATCCCCGTAAATTAAGTAAAAGTTTCAGGTTTGGAATTCCCTGTAGTTTACATCAAACGGTATACACTGGATGAAAGACAGATGAAATAACCACTGAAATGCTCCAAGAAAAAGATGAGGACATCGCAGAAATCCAGATAGAGAGCATTCACTTGGTTCGAAGATAAGATAATATTATATTCGCGTCTATAAGCATTAAGTTGATTCATGGATAGGCAAATATTAATCGTCTCTTTTTTAGTTCATAACCCTTTATTTTGAATTGAAGCAAATAAATATTGTTCGTGTATTTTTGAGTTTTTAAGAATTTAATTGATTCCGGGATAGACAAATATTAATCGACCTTTCCTTTTTAGTTTATAACGTTATAATTAGATCAAAAATAGATGAATATTGGTCGCATGTATTTGAGTTTATAAGCATTTAGTTGATTCATGGATAGGCAAATATTACTCGTCTCTTTTTTTTTTTTAGTTAGTAACCTTTTATTTTTGATTGAAGATAAATGAATATTGTTCGTGTATATGTTTTAGTTTTATAGCATTTAGTTGATTCTGAGATAGGCGAATATTGGTTGTCTCTTTTTTAAGTCAATAACCTTTTAATTAGGATTGAAGATAAATAAATATCGTTCGTATATTTTTGAGTTTTTAAGCATTTAGTTGATTCCGGGATAGACAAATATTAATCGTTCTTTTTTTTTTTTTAGTTTATGACCTTATAATTAGATCAAAAATAGGTAAATATTGGTCGTATGTATTTGAGTTTATAAGCATTTAGTTGATTCTGGGATTAGCAAATATTGGTGGTCTTGTTTTTGTTCACAACCTTTTATTTGGATCGAAGATAAGCAAATATTGGTCGGGTATATTTCAGTCTATAAGCATTTAATTCATTCTGGGATTGGCAAATATTGGTTGTCTCGTTTTTTTAGTTGATAACTTGTTATTTGGATCAAAGATAAGTAAGTATTGGTGTATATATTCGAGTTTATTAGCATTTAGTTACTTCTGAGATTGGCCAATATTGGTTGTTTCTTTGTTTTTTAATTCATAACCTTTTATTTGGATCGAAGATAAGTAAATAGTGGTCGTGTATATTTGAGTCGATAAGTATTTAGTTGATTCTGGAATAGGCAAATTTTGTTAATTTCTTTTTGTTTTTTAGATGATAATCATTTAGTTTGTTAGAGTTTTGTGTTTGAGCTTTTTTTATCAGTATATCAACACCTCTGTGGGTTATTTAATACCAAAAAGGTGGGGTTTGTGGTACTTTTTTTAATGTTCGGTTATAATGAGAAGGTTGATGTAGTCAGATTTTAATGAAAATTTTGTTTTTATTTTTTTATTTTAGAAAATGGAAAATGTCTTCCAGTTTTGTATTCAAAAATGTTTTGCTGAGAATATTATTCCTTCAAAAATTTCTTATAGCAATATTATTTCTTCGAAAATGTATTGTTGGTAATATTTTTCCTTCAAAAATATATATTTTTCTTTAAAAACGTTCATTTTTATGTATATATTCCTATAAAAGTGTATTTTTATACCTTCATAGTGTTTTGACCCATGTTTGGGGGTCAACTGTTTGCCCATAGCTAGAACCTAACAGGTTTACCACTCCGGGTCAGGGTGGACCTGGGAACAACAGCAATTAAGAAGTGGTTCCATGCTCCTCACAAACTCCCAATTAGAGGCCTAGCTACCGGATACAGTTTGCAGTCATGCCAAGGAACATAGTTTGTTAGAAAATTAGTAAATATGGTCGTGTATATTTGAGTCTATAAGCAATTAGTTGATTCTAGGATACGCATATATTGATCATCATTTTTTTTAATTAATAAGGTATTAAAGGTATTAATACGTATCTTCCCTCCAGTTATGGGTTAAATAAGATAACAAAGTGGGTTCTGTAGCCTTGGCTGGCAACCAGTCTACCGCAGAAAGTAATGGCAACCTACTGTGGGATAATATTCTGCCCAGTCAGTCATGTCTCTTTGAGACACAATCACCTAACCGTGTATCACTTATGGCACTTAACTTACTGACTGTTTGAAAATTTCACGGTTGAAATACTGTGTCAATCTTTGGAGACATGACTGACTGGACAAAAGATTTTCCCGCAGTAGGTTTGCCATTATTTTCTGTGGTAGACTGGTTGCCAATCAAGGCTATAGAATCAAATTTATTCCGCTATTTAACCCATAGTTCGAGAGAGATGTGCATTAATAGGTTTCTTAAGGGCATTTGTGCGTAAGTGAATGCAGCGAATAAAACTAGAATAGCCACTGTACCACAAAGCATATATCGCACTGTAGCAATTCAAGTTGATATTAACAGAAGGTTAAGAAAATAGTTAATACCAGAACTTGGTTTTCGATCACTTGTGAAAAGGTACGATTAAGAATTTTGATTCTCAAGGTATGTACACTGGCAGTTCGGAGATTGGTTTATGAAAAACAATCTCCATCCTCACCGTGTTCATTTCCTTCCCTGGGACTGACTATTTTGGTAATTATCTCTCTTTATCTCGAGAAAACTCTCCTGCCTATGTTTTGAGGGCAGTAAAAGTTTAGCATCTTAATTTTCATTGAACGGTCCAGCGACCACGTCGTGTTCAGCCAAGCGTCTAATGATCTATCTATGAAACTATTATCCAGACTGGATCAAAGACGGTCCATATCTTTAGAGATTTGTGACTTTTAAAACTGCCGTCAATCATCTTTCTCGGCGCGTTTAAAAAGTCTGCAAAGAAAAACCGACCATATCGAACGACTTTTATGTTTGGGCGATATATTGGAAAAGCATTAACCTCCCGTGTAATGGAGTTATGACCTAAACAGATGGGTCGATTCATCAGAAAGAAATAGACGAATTGGCCCAAAAATTGTGGGTGGGGGTGTCCAGGGAAAATTGATGCTCGAGAGGTTAGGGGGCGTCAGTGTAATGCATAAAAATCATTCGACAGTAATTTGTTTGTCGTTTGTGAATAATATTTAGAAGCGTGTCTGCAAGGAACTTGTTTTTACGTCGGGTAGATCAGCCCCATGGCATACATTCAAACTGAGGTCACAAAACATCTATTTTTATTTTATTTTAAAATGTCTCTAAATTTTACAAGATTATCTTAAATTATATTTACTTTTATATATTTTATTTGACGGGAGGAGTTTTCAGTCTCATATCCAAGCGGTCATAAGTTATAAGTTGTATTTTTTCTCCTAGACTAGCTGCAAACCAAGGTTAAAGTGCTACATCTCCAATGCTATTTAACTCATAGGAAATGAAATGATAATTCATCGGTTACGAAATATCAAATTCTTATCCTCCCGTCTCATAGTCTGTATAAAATAACTTAATATCAATTGTTTATATATATATATATATATATATATATATATATATATTTAATTTTTAAACGAGTTATTTCGCTACCTTGGTTTCTACCATGAGTGGGTTCTTCAGGCGATTTTTAATATAGTCATCCGCAAACAGATCTGTTTCGCTCTTCAGTACGGTTAGACATCCAATTGCTTTTAACCAAGATTAAAACCCGACTGAAGTCATCAGTTGGCGATTCTACCTCTGAGCTATGGGCGCTGGGTAGAAGAAGGCAGACTTTTAGCGTGTGATATACCATGAACATATACGCCAGTGGCTAAGAGTGTTCTTATTTATTACTGAATGATCGATATATATATATATAGAGAGAGAGAGAGAGAGTGAGAGAGAGAGACAGACAGGCAGAAGGCTTGTTTTAAACATGTTTCGTTAAAAACGACTGACAAGGAAAATTTTGTTAAATTTCCAGAATTTTTACATGTTACTTTTTGCTGGAGATGACGAATGTAAAAATGATCCATAATTACTGACTTTTTAAATGCTTTCAATGCTTTCAGCCACTTTGCTGGCCATTCTCAAGAGCTTTACGTATCTGATGCACATGGGGTTACAGAGAAAAAATGAAAACAGGGTACAGGGGATGCCGAAGAAAAGATTGTTGAATGGATAAGAGTTTTTAAGGTGGATGAAAATTAGGAAGTTAGATGATGGCAAGTGACGTTGCATTTCAACTTTTGAAAGCAAGTATGAGTTATGGAAGTTCCACAGTGCGAGAAAAAACTGATGGGGTATAAGTTTAACATTTGCCAGTAAATGGGTGGTACATTTATGAGTAAATTCATGTATTGGAGGTATAAAAGGAACAAAGATCGTCAGAGCAACAGCCATGAAAATATTTGTAGAAAAGACAGAGGGAAGCCACATCCAATCGGTGAGAAAGTGACTGAATTCTAGACCCAAAGTCAGGGTCAACAACGTTGCAGATCCTCATTTGGATTTTGCTGAGAACATCAAGAGCACTCGACCAGATATGGGAATAGTATTCAATGCACGGACGATATAGCAGATTTATAAATTTGCAAAATGGATTTTGACGATAAAACCTTTCTAACCCAACAGAGTGATTCAACATATCTAGCAATATATGCAGCTATATATTCGACGTAGTTGTTTCATTTGAGGTCGGCTGAGAGGGTGAGGCTAAGGATGCGCAGTGAGATGATTTCTAGGAGACAAGTATTCCATCATATTGATGGAAGATAGGAAAATTTCTCTATGAGGTTAAAGGAAAACAATTTCGTTTAAGAAGCATTAAAAATTTAGGAACCCTTTTCTACCCCATTCAAACACATTGGAGGTCATTTTAAGAGCAGCAGCGAGGGTTACTTTGTCAAGATTGGCAGATTTCTTAGTGAGACAAGCGTAAATGGTGGTGTCATCTGCATAGATGCCTACTTGAGAACTGATTATATCATGAAATCATTGATGAAGATCCGAAAAAACGTAGGACTTAGGATAGAGTTTGAGGCATCCATGTGTTCGTGTGAGAGGATCTGAAAACTTGCCCATTCAGAACAACCTTCAATTCATGATTTGGTTGAAACGATTGGAGTAAATCGAACAATTGTCTAGAAATAGCCTGTAGCTTGCGTAGAAGCCAATTTTCCAAAACCTGTCAACCGCTTTCGAGATATCTAGAGCAAGAGTTCGGGCTTAGTCATTCTTATCAAGATTCTGGTATATATATTCAGTGATGGTTGTTAGCACATCAGCAGTAGACCTGACAATATACATTTGTATATTTGTATATTTTGTAGCCTGTAGCTTGCGTAGAAGCCAATATTCCAAAACCTGTCAACCGCTTTCGAGATATCTAGAGCAAGAGTTCAGCAGTAGACCTGGCAAAACGGAAGACATAGTTTTGTAAAATAGCAGGTTGTAGGATGTGAGATGATGAATTATTTCATTATAGATAATTGCCTTGAACTCTTTGCCAAAAAGTAGTAAGAGGTTAACAGAGCAATAATTAGTGAGTTCAGTGCCTTGTCCAGAGGTTTTAAAACCAGGAGCCACAGAACAAGAAAGCAGGAAGGAGTGAGGTAATAGTTTAGAGATTTTGGAGCGGAAAGGGGAGGGCTAAGCGGTGCGTTTTATTAAGACAGCGACTGGAATTCCATCATCTCCACTTGCTTTATACAAGTCAAGCTTAGAAATTACGTTAGAAATCAGAGACAGGATTATATATATATATATATATATATATATATTATTGGTATGGTGAAACACATATCCATCAGATAATTGACTCTCCCTCCTATATTAATAAGAGTTAACAGGAAGTTAACACGAGAAGTTCTTGGGAAGTTCATAGGAGTTCTTAAAAGTTCTAGAGAGTTTTCTAGAGTTCTGTTGGAGTTCAGTAGAACTACTATGCAGTTGATATTATTCGGCAGTTAACTGAATACTAAGGAGTCAGCTTTCAGTGGAAGATTACCAAGTTTCTAACATTTTTGGTGCGTTAAGTCGATTAGCAACCGACAAAGCACGATTATATAGTTTACCGTTAAACCCAGGACGACCTAGAATTAATGCCATCTCTTTCTGGACGTAGTTGGTCATGGCTATCCGCATTCATTTTGTTACTATTTTGGAACTGGTATACTTTCTTTGGATATAGTCGAGTGATCCCCTATTTCTTTCTCCAGAGATTTGAATTCTAGGTTATTCTAATACACTGGCTGCTGGCTAAAGTTAGAGACTGCTGTCTAGGTTGCTATTTATCCCATATATGGGAGTATAACGAATAAATTCAGATTTTTTCGAAGTAATGTAAAAAGAAATAGAACGGAACTGGCTGACACTTGAACTCTTCTCACCGATTCCACCTTTTTTTTTGCACAGCATTTATAATATTAGGTGGTTTAAAGTTTTCAGTGATAAGATGGATATTTAAAAAATATACAAAATCTTTTGCAACACCCTGTACATTAACTGAATAAATGTCTTAATGTAATGCCGTCTAAAAACTAGACAAGATTTTTACTTTTTATTTATAATAATTTCTAAAATAGAAAATATAAAGCATAACGTTAAAGAAAATATTCTGAACGCAAAAAAGGTAAAAAAAAAAAAATAATATTGTCTAGTCGTACAACAAAGGCTCCATCGTTTCCCAAGGGAGATAACTGAGTAAATGGCCCAATCAAAATTTTCCTTTTTTTTTTTTGCTTCAGTGGTCAAAGAATGAAACCATAACTGAATCTACGCTGACAAAGAAAAAGATCCATTTAACGTTATCTGCAAAAAAACACTTGCAAATCACTATTTCGAACCGAAATAAACTACATTTCTGTGAGATGGTGTCAAAACTTTTTATTTTTATTGGAGTCATTGAACCCTAAAGAAATAAAAAATGCATATATATATATATATATATATATATATATACGCAAGAAAGAATGACAGTTACTGCGACTAACAGTAAACTTGAGAGAAACGCAACACCTTAGACAAAAAAGTCCCGAACAATAAAAGTAAAACAAAAAAAAAGAAGGTAAGCATATTCATGCTCAACTAAAGTAAACTTATCTATGCTTTGTTTATCGAGAGCAAAAATGATTCACAACGTCAACACTTAAGAGCCTGTCGATATATATATATATATATATATATATATATATAAATATATATATCCTTAATATTAATAATATATATATATCCTTAAGAATATATATATATATATATATATATATATATATATATATATATATGGGTATGTAGGCAGCGAATTTTCTTTTAGACACGTCAGATTAAATAACTTGCAAATATTGTGCCTGCTTATTTTTAGTAAAATCCGTTTTTACTCACGGATAATTTTTCGCGTATTGTAATTGAAATAATGATTGATAACACAACTATCCTACACCAAGAATACAACAAAAGCAAGCTACAGATTCTCGAGGCAATATTTACTAAAGCACTTAAGCCGTCAGTTAATAGAATCAACTATGAATATTGTAGTAATGCAGTTTTTCATGCTTTTACACATGCATGACCATGACATTACAACATTTAAAAACATTCCATTTTCGATAATTTTTACGTTCTAATGAACGCTAGCAATTTTTCAACCGTTATATTTGACGCAGAAAAAAATACAGTAATTTTTAGCAACACAGTTTTGCGGTTATTTTTTTTATCATAACTCACACCCTTTAACATGATATCGGAAAGAGATTGAAAGCACTTGGGTACTTTTAGAAACGAATGATAATAGCATCTGTCACGTCACAGCTCATTTTTGACATCTTTCAATTATAATACGCGAAAGATTATCCGTGAGTATGAACGGATTTTATTAAGACTAAAAATACCCTAATGGATACATATATCAACGGAAATATGGTCTAGACAGAGGTTTTAAAAATTAGGTTGACACTTTGTCCGTTAAGATTGAATGAATAAATCATGTATTCCCCCACACATCTTTTTTCAAATTTAAAGTGAATTTCTATTCTGATTAGTCAAATTGAAAAGACACATAAATTTTTATGACTTCCCATATCCATAAATAACAAACAAATTTTTTCTTATATTTTCACAACTATGATATAACTTGCCTTATTTCCGTGTCGCAATGTATTTTTAATTAAAAAATAAATTCATATATATATATATATATATATATATATGGTGTATGGGTTGGTCTTGAATTCTATCACAATGCGTTTAGTATAATAAAGGAAGGTAAAGAAGTTGTTGGATATTACCTATTTATTATTCATTAATATTTCGAGATCAAAATCTCAACTTCAGAATGGTAGGAGATCTTGTTTTCACGTCCGTCCGCTCGTGGACCGTGCCTTTCAACGAATGGTCATCCTTCGTTGCTAATGCCGTCGTTAATTGTAGTGAGTGTGTTTGTGCGTTTGTGTATGTGTAAGTGTGTTTTAGCATGTGTGTGTGTGTGTGTGTGTGTGTGTGTGTTTATGGTTTTTATGTGTGCATTGACCGAAAAAGAATTTAGTTTTTTCACTTCTTTGTTAATGAGATAGGCGCCGTATTACTATCTGATAATATATGTCTGCTTTAATTAATCGTTTATATATGCGCGCGTTGACACGACGCGTTAGCCGATAGCATGATTTGGCATTTTTGCACCTCAGTTAGAGTGGTAGTGGACGTCATTTTAGGATTTAGTTTTATATCTATCTGCTTATTTAGAGGCGTGTTTATTGCTACATTTTCTTCTACATCCAGTATTCGTTCTCGTGTGTGTGTGTGTGTGTGTGTGTGTGTGTGTGTGTGTGTGTGTGTGTTTATGTGTCATGTGTGTGCGTTTATGTGCGTAAAACACTTGTTTTTTTTTTCCATTTTTTCCATATGTATACCTTTTCCCGGTATCATGTGTGAGTGTCTTTCTTTTTTCATGTCACTAATCAATTGCTTTACTGCCTTGCACTAACTAACTAACTAAAGGAAAAAACAACAACATAAGTACGCTGGTTTGAGAAAATGAATGAGACCCTTCAGTAGTTTTTTCTTCAATTGACTTATTAAAGCTAAGTCAGTATATAGTCGGCGATTCTACCTCTGAGCTACTGGCGCTCGGTAGAAGGAGGCAGACTTTTTAGTGTGTATATTATCATTATACACGATATTATTATTATATTGAGATCAGCATTATTAATTAAGTATTAGATCTACTTTATTATTGTTGCGAAATTTTAAAACATTTTCTAAGTTTAACAATTTTTTAGATTTAGAAAGTTATTCATGTATTAAACGAGGAAGAGAAAGAACGCACACATAAAAAACCTACAAACATCCACACATGGAAAAATAGACGAGTATATTCAAAAACACTGGCAAACAGACACATATACAGAATTATATACCCACGCATATATACATGCACAAATTACAAAATTTTGTTTTTATCGACTTGTTAATTTGTCTGTTAAATTTTAAAGCTCTGTTTGGACACAGACTGAATTGCCATTTATTGGATACAGTCAGGGAGAATTCGTAAGGTGACCAGCCTTGACTGAATGAGGTCGGGACAGACGCAATCATATTTCAATGCATGAATATATAAACATAATTAGATATATACTTACGAAAATACACAAGCTAAGAACAAAAAAAAACTCCACTGAGAGTAAAAAATATATAACCACATAGATGAAAATACACGAAAAATCTGGCATCGAACTTGGTAGATACACTATACACAAATTAAATGCGTATGCATGTACAAAACGTCACACGTATACATATATATGCTAAGCCCTATCTCGTTCATATGAAGTTATGCCTGTGTGAGCCCCAGTTGTCTAGCTCGCATGTGAGTGTCTCTGCGCACGTCAATGGTTGTACAAGTGTTAATCTATGTCTGCGTTTGTATAAAAGGCGTCACGACGACAAATATTCCTCTCAATTTTCATCCCACTTCGACAGAAATTCAACAATATACGCATCTCTACATATATCCAATATTTTAAATAAAAAATTAAAACATTTTTTCTGACAATCGCAAAAGCGTGAAACCCAGGACCACAAACTTGCATCTATCTATCTATCTATCTATCTATCTATCTATCTATCTATCTACATACACACACATATATATACATATACACATATATATATACACATATACCTATATACATACACACATACGCATATACACATATATACAAATACATACGTATTTTCTGAATATATATATATATATATATATATATATATATGAACGCTTTGAGGGGGTGTGAACGTTAGCTACTTCAACTTTCGTCCTCGTGCTACATCTAAGCGTGTACATTTATATGCGCTGAAAATTAATGCAATATTGTAATGTCTAGTTAATTTCAGTTCCATACGGGACATACACTGAAGCCAGCAGATTCCTTACTTTTCCGGAATGAAACAAAAAGTCACATATATAAATTCGTAGAAGTTTTACTTCGTTTCCATTTCAAACAGAGCTCATTCAAGCTTGTCCTACTGGCTAACTGGTAGCTTCGATAAGACAGAAATTTAACTTCAATTAAAACTATTTAGGATATTAATTTGGGTAAGATTATTACTCTATGGAAGCCATCTCTTCTTTCGTGGACTCTCTGGGAACAGCACTTGACTTTTGTTGGGGTTTTTCTCAAGGGCTTCAGTTTGAGGCTAACACTAATTAGTTATGTAAGAATTTAGAATCTATTCTGCAATTCGGATTCCCCTTAGGCCACATCAGCCCAGGAGTTATTTAAAAGGTAAAGCGAGCGATCTCAAGATAACTAGAATTTCTCTAATCTGATGCTACTGCTACGCATTTAGACATTCTTAATAAAAATAAGAACACAACTCTGCAATATTATTGGTCTTATAAATTTTCGATTTCTAATCCATTCATGATCTAGAACTTTGCCTTTCACACTGACTTGTGAAATTTGCTTCGGTGTGGGTTTTTTCAAAATGTTTTAGTCGTTTGGATCCACATCTGCAGGTGAGCAATTTTACTTCGTTGATGGATTATATACGATTTATATCCTATAGGTAAATGAAATTTTATTTTCACACCGGAATTCTTCTGCTATGTTTTCAGAGATTCAAGTTGAAATACAAATAAAGATCTGCAATGTTATTTGTCTTGAAGTGGCATATCGGGTTCAATCTTGATCCCACTGCACTAATGTAGATTCTTTCTGTCCTCGCTATAAATATTTCTATGGTAATTGTACTGATTAAACTTCCGCTATGGTACCTAGACTTTATGAATTTAAGAGCTGTATCGAGCATGCAAGCAATGATGAAATTTTGGAATGGATGGAAACGAAAAAGAAATTAATACTGAGCATCAGGAAGAAACAGATAAAGTTCCTGGGGAAGGCAATGAGGAATGAAGGCTTGGAGAACCTAATACTAACAGTCCAGATAGAGGAAAGGGGAGACTGGGTAAGACAGCGAGTAACGTACCTGACTGGCCTGAGCAGGTAGATGGCAGAACGGGGGTTGTGTGGTATAACAGAAGAGAGCGTGCTAAGAACTACCAGGAATAAGAAGACGTGAAAAGCCATGATCGTCCACGTCCTGAGAGGATAAGGTACATAGAAGAAGAAGAAAGAACTCATTAATTTATAGTTGAAATTTTATATGTAACCATATCTTCTATGCTAACAGAGTCTTCTCTCAAAATTCCCAGACAACTCAACCTTTTTGGACAATCTAAACATGAAGTACATGTATGGTTTAAAATGCTACACTTTGCCCCAATATTCACGTGTCCTCACATACAATTCTTTTAAAATACCATGACCTCCCACCCTACTATAATTATCTAATATGATGGCTGTTTTATTTTAGTTTAATTTGGTTATTTTAATCACCATATCAATATATATATGACCAAGTAAATTAACCACATTTCACTGGCTTATAATAGTATATCAGACACTGAAATGTAATAGCTTTTAATTTGCAGTATGCTATAATAATAATAATAATAATAATAATAATAATAACATATATATTTGCTGTAATTTTGTATTGAGCACTTTTTAGAAGTAATAATCAAACTGGAATTTATATCCATTATTTTAAACCACTTATATATATATATATATATATATATATATATATATATATATATATATATTGTCCTGAGAGACTTTATGCGAATATTTTATTTTATAACATGTATTTATATACAGGATGTGCGGTGTAATGGCATGTGAATTCGGAGAGCCGAGTTCGAATTCCAGTTGAATTCATTACATTCACATTCCAATAACAGTGCAGATTCTTCTTCGGATTTTATCAAGAATCTCTAAATATACAGACGGATCTCTAGACCAGGTGTGGTAAGAGTATTCAAATCAAAGACGAAAATAACCTGAAAAAGCTTAGTAAGACGTAAAAATGAGGATAAAAAGAAATTAATCAAACAAAAATGAACTTAATGGTTGGATCCTTGTTTGTTTTTAGAACAAACTCAATTTATGTCACCTGTAATTTTTCATATTAAACCTACAATCAAGTTACATTCAATTATTGGTAACAGACTCGCGAAATCACTTCCGTGATGCTTTGTTAATTATATCAATTAGTTTTGCCAAAATGCTTGTCAGATAGTGATATTTCAGTCTATAAAATGGCAATTGTATTCTGCCTTTTTTAATCTTTTAATCGTTTGACAGTTTTTACCGTTTTTTTAACGCTTGCTACCAAATGCAGTTGACAACGATAAAAATTCGCTGTTGAGAAGGCGCGTTCGCTTCTTTGATTCTCAGTTGACATTTGAACATACAACCTCCCACCCCCCCACACATATATATATATATATATATATATATATATATATATATATATAAGAAACGAAGAGGTTTTCGCTGTTTTCTGACAGACGCCATTCCCAGAACTGCATGCATGTATTACGCTTCTATAAAGAAGTTCAATAAACAAGGTTCAGATTTAGTCAATGTCATTTTGCCGAAGTGTAAACAACTTTATTTTTCGAAGCGTTATACCTGTCGAATTTCGTACCAAAGAAAGTGTATTTGCAGGTAATTTTACTGCACTACATTATTCAAAAGAAATCTTCACTTGAAGAACACAGAATTCTTGTTGAGACTTACGGCTATTATGCTCTGCCTGAAACAACATGCAGAGATTGTTTCAGACGCTGCCAAAAAATGATTTTGTTGTTAAAGGTAAAGAACGCTCGGGCGCAGCGAAAAAGTTTGAAGACGAAGAATTTAAGGCATTACTCTAAGAAGACACAGGTCAGCCGCAAATTGAAGTTGAAGAATAATTAGAAGTTAAACAGAATATTTTCGAATCGTTTCCAAGCATTAGAAAGTATTCAAAATGAAGGACATTAGCAGCCGAGAGACTTCGAAAGGCTTCTTGTCACGTTTGAACAGGTGCTTCAACAGCAAAAAAGGAAAGTTTTTTGCAGCGTATCGTGACCGGCGATGAAAAGTGAATATACTATGATAACCCTCAGCGTAGAAGATTGTGGGGTAAATCCGGCCATGCAACATCGGCGGTAAAGCTGAATATCCATGATTCGAAGTTGGTAGTATTAGTTGGGTGTAGATTATTATAAGCTGCTCAAACCAACCTACACCAACACTATAAAATTACTATCGACTACAGTTGATACATTTGAGCCGAGCATTGAAAAAAAATGGCCGCTATACAAGCAGAGAGACGACAAAGTGATTTTAGAACATCACAACTTTTAGCCACATGTTACAAAACGAGTGAAAACCTATTTGGAAAGGCTTTAATAGGAATCCTACCCCTCCTATTCCCCAGTTATTCCCCCGTCCGATTATCACTTATTCCCATTGGTGGAACATGGCCTGGCCGAGTAGCAATTTCATTCTTATGAAGATGCCAAAAAATTGGTCGACTCCTGGTTAGCCCCAAAAGATGTGTCGTTTGCCAACGTAGAATACAAATGCTGCCAAAAGGAGGGGAAAAAGAAATGGCTATAGAACGACAATACTTTGAGTGACATGTTTGTTTCTCATTTATCTAAATAAAATATTACTTTTAATGAAAAATCAGTCAGAACTTATTCACGGACCAAATAATTAATATGAGTAAAACGTTGGCACCTTGCTTATTTATATTACCTTCAGCATGCCAACTCCAATTCTTCACGAGATTTTTCTAATTTACTTGGCTTTACACAGTTTATTTCAAATTGCTACTCTACCTTTATACGCATGCGTTGTGGTGCAGCGGATATCGGCTCGGAACGCGAGATCGGTGAGCCGAGTTCGAATTCCTGTTGAATTCATTGCATTCACTTACGCCCAAATAACCTTGGGAAAGGTATGAATCCGTCTCTTCTCCATTCAGCTATGGGTTAAAAAGCAGCATAGGTTAGGTTCTGTGGGGTTGGTTGGTAACAAGTCTAACGCAGATTGTAATGGCATTCGACTGCGGGAAGTCTTCTACCCATTTAATCTTGTGTCTTTACACACACACACAAACACACACACACACACACACAATATATATATATATATATATATATATATATATATATATATACTGTTAAATGGATAGATGTTTTTATGTTAAAGTCCTTGTAACCTCCCTGAAGATGGCTCATGTGATCCGAAAGCTTAGAACCAACTTAATAAAAATTATCCAAATGTTGGAAATTTTTTGTCTTTATTTTCACCTGAAATTAAAACCAAGATAAAATTATCTGCTTCCTCGATACATTATATATATATATATATATTCTAAACATATAATGTTAAATATAAGAGACAATGAATGTCCATTTTGTTTAACCATGCGCCGTTTTAAACATCGTATTTTGGCTTTAATTTCAGTTGAAAATAAAGACAAACATTCTCCAACATTTGGATAACACATTACATTTTATTCAAATATATGGTTCTGTTATCAATTCGAGCTCTCACGCGGTGTGATGTCATAGAAACGCATTACAAATTTGCGAACTGCGTTTGCTATTTTTGGTAACTGTTACCGTTGTTTAGCGGAGTTTTATGTCAACACAAGATAAAATCGTCGCTGAGGGTGGATGTTTTTGTGTTAACGTCCTTGCAACCTCTCTGAATATGGCTCATGTGAGCCGAAAGCTTAGAACAAACTTAAGAAAAAAATTATACAAATGTTGGAGAATGTTTGTCTTTATTTTCAACTGAAATTAAAGCTAAAATACGATGTTTAGAACGGCTCATGATTAAACATAATAGATATTCATTGTCCCTTATATTTACTAGGATATGTTTAGAAAATTATCTGCTGCCTTGATACACTATATATATATATATATATATATATATATATATATATATAAGCAACGTTGGGCCTGGTCAGTACTTAGATAGGTGACCTCTTGAGAATACTAGATGCTGTAAGCATTTATTGACGCACTAAATGCTGTAAGCATTTAGTGCGTTGTGGTACGGTGGATGTCGGCTTGGAAAGGGAAATCGGTGAACCGTGTTCCAATTCTAGTCAAACACTCAGCATTCACTTACGCACTGGTATCCTTGGGAAAGGTATTAATCCGTCCCTTTCCTCCAGTTATGGGTTAAATAACTGAGGTCTGCTGTTCATGCGATCTGTGGTGAACCAATTGTTTGTTATCAGCAGTTCCAAAAAGTATGGATGGTGCTACACAAGCCTTCACCACTCTCTGTGTGGCAGTCGAAATGGATTAGACACTCATATGTCGAAATCGACGGGAGAGTTCATAATATATATATATATATATATTAGAGCACAATATGTTCATTCAAAAATCTCACATTATTTTTACGAATAACTTAATATATTAGAACACAATATGTTTATTCCGGCTTATGGCCATATCGGGTGGGAATGCTGTTTCTTGTTCGATTAGCAAAATTAAACAACGTCGAGCCTGGTCAGTTCCAAGATGGCTTAATTAGTAAGATTTTTACCAGCATATATATATATATATATATATATATATATATATAATTTTTAAACAATTTTTTAAAAATTATTTTTTAGTGTTAAATAAGCTATACCGTTAATTACTCAAGTCTTCCATGTATTAATATTTTTTTTTTTTTTGGTTTTCATAACATTACCCGATATCTGGCACTTGTAATACCACATTTGCACTTTACAGGCATGTCACAAACTCCACAAAAGGCACAGTTTATACGGAAAGGGGAAGATAACGATTAACGGATGGGTTAAGATTATTGTGATTCGGAAAGTATCGCCTTAGGTTATAGCTCCACAAATAGTGTCATATTTATTTCACAAATTTATTTCGCATATTTATTTCACAAATTTATATCACATATTTATGTCACATATTTACTTCCTCACCTCCATTAAATTTCTATTGTCATATTTTTTTTTGCCTTCTGATCATAACATGACAGTTTTTGCAGTTTCGTTTTATATAAGAATTCTCTCTGTTTTTACGATCCACGTTCTTCTGTAAATGTGGCAACAAGAAGGTTATGATATATCACCAATACAAAGCGACTTGCTAATAGTAATACTACCACCGCAGTTGAATGTTTTCCCTATTTGGAGGGATATGATGCAAATCAATTTCACACATTTTCGTGTCAGAGGCTGTTTTACCAGCCATGAAACTATTATTAGCTTAAACATCTACAATAATATCAGAAATATTTTAAAATTGGTTGGTTGTTTGCTTTTTATATACGTTGGTCATTATGTTATAACATGTTTTGTCTGTAATCTTCTCTACTATAATAATGACCGTTATGTGTGTTTTCTGTGATACAGCGAAACAGGACTGTCTGTGGATGACTATTTACGCTCTCGCTCATCGATAGAGCACTCTGGAGAAATGATAGATTTAAAAACAGTAGCTACCCACGCATATTTATGCTAAAAGCATCCTTCCTCCATCTTGCACCGATAGCTTAGAGGTACAATCTTTGACTGATGTCAAATCGATCGGGTTTCAGTTCCCGAATCAATCGAATGTATAACCGTACTGATGAGCTGTGATACAGTGAAACAGGACTGTCTGCGAATCTATCTATCTGTCTATCTATCCCTTTTTTCCGCTCATGGAAATCAGGCAATAGTAAGGTAGCGTCAGTTCAGTTTATTCTCTCTACTACCAGCATTGAAAGCTCATGGCACGTGTTTGATCTTTAACATTGCCTTATTATATTGCAATAATTATGTCATCGAGAAGTGAGTATATATATATATATATATATCCTCTCTACTATAATAAATACCGTTGTGTGTTTAATTGCATATGCATATATATATATATATATATATATATATATATATATATATATAAAGAATCACAAGATAGCCAAAACCTACCGCGGTTTCACACAACGGCTCGTCAGCCGACGAGCCGTTGTGTGAAACCGCGGTAGGTTTTGGCTATCTTGTGATTCTTTATGTGTCTTTGCTCTACTTTTGCTTTTCATTTGTACTTTTGCATTTGTTTGTATTTGTATCGAGCACTTTTTCTTCTTTTTTTGTGGTTGGTTCCGTCTGCGGAGTATCGTATGTCTTGTCTTTATTCCGCGGAATTCTTTTTTCCCCCCCTCTTATCCAACGCCTTAGTGCAACGGATGTTAACGGAATTAGATTCTGTCGGTTATTCGTTTTTCTTAAAGTTTATCTTTGTATAAAGTTAGGATTTAGATACTTACAGAGTCTGTTTAGTTATTATTTTGAATATATATATATATAGGAAAAACTACTAAAAAGTTGTAAGTTTAAAAATGTATTTTTGACAATATTTATTTCTATTATTATTATTATTATATATATATATATATATATATATATATATATATATATATATATAAATATATTTGATATTTCCGACCGGCCTCAGCCTTTCATCAGAAATAAATGATTTTAAAATTTAAACTAGAAGTGTTCGTCGTGAGAAGCGTCTGCCGCTAGATGTTTACATCACGTGATGTATAAAGCGATAGAGTTTTTGAATATTTTTAAACGTAAACCTAACTGTAATAATACTTTTAAAAGTTGTTTTAAAGAAATTCTTTTAAATGTATCTAAAAAAATGTTAACTATTGAAATATTTATAAAGGTTCCAAATACCTAAGTCCCTACTTAACCCCAGCCTATATGCATTTAATTTTTAAATCCAGTATTTTTCTTTCTTTCTGCGTGAGTATGTAGAACTAAAATCGGAATCTATCAGTAAACATTTGCAGTTTTTTAATGTGTGTCCCGGTTGATTGATGTGTTCAGCTATGGGGGAATAAGGGTTGTTTTGGCGTATGCTTAGTTTATGATTATTGTATTTATTAGTATATATATATATATATATATATATATATATATATATATATATACAAATAAATACACAAAGGTATTTATTATAATATATACATATATATTTCCTTCCTCTCAGTGGGTCGTTAGATTATTTTCTTATATCTTAATATAAGATACTCAATACTAGGTATATCACTATATATGCCTACCTCATTTTAGAAGGCATATCGATATAAATATTTTACCATCATTTTTGACAGCACGCGCCCCACTCGTTTACTGTAATCACGAGTTCACGTTAATAATCCCCTGCATTTCGCCATAACATGTCTTCCGTTTTGTCCCACAACCTTTTGCTCATTTTTGACGATAATATTTCATTGATTCTATTATAAATTTTATTTCAAGTTATTTTGCTTTTAAACTGTTTTATTCGTTATTTTACTATAAATGTATATTGTTGATATTTTTTTATATACATGCTTATTGATGGTTAGTTTTTCTTAAATTAATTTTATACTTTTATCTGTTTCTTTCTTTTTAGTGGGGGTGTTCACTATTGGCCTCACATGGGACCCTAGCAGTTGCTACAACAAAGGATTAAGATGAAACTGGGCTCAACAGCAATTAAAATGTGGTTCCACTCTCCTCAAAACCTTCAATTTCCAGATTGGGGCCTGCAGCCGGACATAGTTTATCGTCATACCAAGTATAATATTCCGAACGTTGTAGCCATACATAATAAAATAGAAAGCGTTACTTTCAGAGCAACCATTGTATTTGATATTCAATCTGTTCAAATCAAATAAGCTATAAAAAATGGTTAAAGTTTTGAATTCCATGTCATAGAACAAATGATTTTCTTCGAGGTATTTCAAAACATAGCCAAAGAAAAATCGCCATTTTTATTTTCTTTCTATTTAATTCTCAAACTAATCATTCCTTCTTTGCGTTCGTATCTTTATTTCTAAAACTTTAATCGGGTGAAAAAAAAATGATGATTTTTTTTATTATTATAATTTCATTAAATAATTGTTAAAGATCTTAAGCAAAAACTTAAAAACATTAGAAAAACCTGAAAGCAAATAACAGAAGAAAGCAAGTCAAAAGAATCTCATCGAATAAACCACATTGTTAAGTACTTATTTACGCCCACTACGCATGCGTACGTCTCAGCGCTTAATATTAAGCTTATCTTCATTTTTGAATTAACGGTAAATCTCGTGTTTTCTCTGTTTACTGAACATGTCTTGTTGTGTTGCACTGCTATACCTCACTCTCTTATTACAAAAGAAAAAAAAGAGTCAAATGTTTAAAAAAAATATCTATTAAATGTTGAATCGTTCAATAGGTTTTATTTTTTTTCTGACTTTTATTTTATATGTATCAATATGGAAAATAACAGCTTCGTAGTTTTAGAAATAGATCATAGAGTACGGAAACATGCCGCCGGCAAACTACTGGCCAAAATGAAACTGTCAAAATCGACTGTAGGAAAGTGATTTTAACCCAAGTACACAAATTAAGGGAGAAAATATTTAAAGAATTCTGTAAACTCTTTTTAATACAACGTTACGACAGTTTACTGCCAACGTTTACTCAGAATTATTCTTTTTCAATGTTCCGCGTTCAATGCGGCGTACGGCCATGTCACGTTGAATATACCGGTTCACGCTCGATCACAGAAGTTAAGCAACGTTGAGCCTGGTCAGTACTTAGATAGGTGACCGCTTGGGAATACCAGGTGATGTAAGCGTTTATTGGTTTACGGCCATATCACGTTGAATACATTGGTTCTCGCTCGATCACCGAAGTTAAGCAACGTTGAGCCTAGTCAGTACTTAGATGGTTGATCGCTTGGGAATACTAGGTGCTGTAAGCGTTTAATGACGGATGTGCGTTGTGGTGCAGTGGATAGCGGCTCGGAAAGAGAAATCGGTGCGCCGAGTTCAAATTCCAGTTGAATTCCCTGCATTCACTTAAGCACTGGTACCCTTGGGAAAGGTATTAATCCGTCCCTTCCCTCCAGTTATGGATTAAATAACAAAGGTAGGGCTTGGGGACCCTGCTCTTAAAAACAAATCCCAATGAGTCTTGATACTCGAAAAGAAAAAAAGTATTACTAGATACAAAACTTATATAAAAACAACAATAAATTGTTGAAAGAAAAAAGGTATTACCAGCAATAAATAAATAAAATTTAGTTGGCAATAAATGACCCGCCGAGGTGTTGATGTGCCATAAAACAAAAAACAACTACCGTGTTCAATGCGGTCGTTAATGACTATTACTGAATTAAGTGCATTGTCAAGGAAAGAATAAGAAACTATGTGGAGAATGGCACAAGAGAACTTCTTGTTGTTGTCTTATCCAATTAAGACGTTGGTGATTATGTCTCTCCTCAGTTTCCTGTCCTTAGTATGTTTGTTTACTGAAGAAATTTTGAGAAACGTTGAGATTTTGTTTATTATTATTGAATCATTTCACACCAAGTAAGGCACAAGGGCGCAGGGAATTATTTTTCTTCTTGTGTCGTTCCTTTCATGGACTTCCACTCGGCAGTATCTTGTCGCACTTAATATTTTATCTCTTGGTATATCTCCCAAATCCCACTCCGATATACATTGGCTCATGCAAAGTATGTTTTGTGCTGATTTCCCCTGTCTCTCTTTCCTTCTATCAGTCCTGTGAGTGATAAATTCTCCAGGCACTCCTTCCTCATTACGTGTCTCAAGAACCTCATCTGTCTCTTCTTGATGTTAAGTTTTCTTCTCATTTGCATCCTCTCCAACACCTCATCGTTGCTCACGTGTTCAGTTCATGGTATCCTCATCATCCTTTTCTTGCTGCTTCAAGCCTCTCCTTCACCCTTGATGAAATCGTTACCTTAAAAAAAAAAAAATACTGGGTAGAAGAAAAATTGAAGAAATTATAAAACATGGGCGGGATTCAAGGAGATAAAAGAAGTCAATTGACGCTACATTTAATTATTTGAAGAATTTATCGATCAGGGGAACAATTTTTTTTTATAATCGTATCACCCCAAACAAGGCATTTTACTGCCATTGTCGTACAGGGGTTACATAGGATGAAAGTTATGAGAAAGAGTGACCGGTTATAAGGGGTGTCGTGAAGTGGGTAAGAGAAGGATGAGAATACTGATGAGAGTGGAGTGGACGGAGAAAGGAGCATAAGAGAAAGTTATGAGAAAGAGTGACCGGTTATAAGGGGTGTCATGAAGTGGGTAAGAGAAGGATGAGAATACTGATGAGAGTGGAGTGGACGGAGAAAGGAGCATAAGAGAAAGTTATGAGAAAGAGTGACCGGTTATAAGGGGTGTCGTGAAGTGGGTAAGAGAAGGATGAGAATACTGATGAGAGTGGAGTGGAGGGAGAAAGGAGCATAAGAGAAAGTTATGAGAAAGAGTGACCGGTTATAAGGGGTGTCGTGAAGTGGGTAAGAGAAGGATGAGAATACTGATGAGAGTGGAGTGGACGGAGAAAGGAGCATAAGAGAAAGTTATGAGAAAGAGTGACCGGTTATAAGGGGTGTCGTGAAGTGGGTAAGAGAAGGATGAGAATACTGATGAGAGTGGAGTGGACGGAGAAAGGAGCATAAGAGAAAGTTATGAGAAAGAGTGACAGGTTATAAGGGGTGTCGTGAAGTGGGTAAGAGAAGGATGAGAATACTGATGAGAGTGGAGTGGACGGAGAAAGGAGTATAAGAGAAAGTTATGAGAAAGAGTGACAGGTTATAAGGGGTGTCAGGAAGTGGGTAAGAGAAGGATGAGAATACTGATGAGAGTGGAGTGGACGGAGAAATGAGTATAAGAGAAAGGATGCATGTTAGTGAGATAGGAAACGACTACTGACTTTACGTTTAAATTCTTGAAGATTATAGCTGTCGGGGAAGCAAGTAAAGGGAAGGGAAATCTACAGGCGGAAAGTGCTAGAAAAGAAGCTGTGGAATAGAATTTGCATTTACAATTTATTGATTTCAAAGTTAAAGGGTGGAACCTATTTTTAATCTTGTGGCTCGAGTAAATTCACGTATTGGGTGCACCAGTAAGCTAAGTTCATCGGAGCAGAAGCCATGAAAGTATTTGTAGAAGAGAAAAAAGGAATCCACGTTGCGCCGCCGAGAAAGTGGCTGTATCCGAGCTGCCAAGTCGGGAGCAACCACATTACAGATTCTCTATTGGATTTCGTCAAAGTTCCCTAGGTGGATAGCGCGAGAACCCGACCAGATATGGCAACAGTATTCAATACACGGGCGAATGGAAGATTTGTATATGTGCAGGATTGTTTGAGACGGGAAAAACCTTCTGGCCCTGCACAGAGAACCGACCTTCTTAGCAGCGGATTTAGCTATGGATTCTATATAGTCATTCCACTTGAGGTCTCTTGTGAGAATTAAACTGAGGAGGCGCAGAGTTTTGCTTTCAGGGAGACTAGCCTAATCCATTAAACGATCTACAGGCAGAAAGTGAGAGAAAAACAACTATTCGAGTAGAAGAGACGTTTGCATTTATTATGTCTCTCCACAACTTTATGTCATTATAGACTGTTTATAAATTCATTAATTTTCGACGATTTATCAACACTTTGCAGGTCGAAAACTCTTTGGTGATTTAAAGGCAGAAAATATTTTTAGATTTTAAGACTATTTTTAAATTTGTAATATAGCAAGACGTCTATGTATAAGCTTATAAATCATTACTTGACTCATTCTACTTTCGTGCTGAAAAGGGTATATTTTATTAAAATAAAGGTATACAAGCGAGATGGGAGATAGGAATTGCATATTTCATTGGTACAGATTTTCTGATACAATTTTACTAATCAATCCATAGCTTGGGTGGGTGGGCAGCAGAGGTAAATTCATATCGCCGTAATATGATCATAAAACAAGAAATTTTAGCGTGAATATAAAGTAAGGGATCAATTCTACATAATAATTAATGTATAAACTGATCCCTCACTTTGTGGCCACGGTTGTTTCCAGGCATTTATATTCGAAAGAATGCAAATAAATCTAAAATACATGCCTGTGTAGGTAATCAGTATTTCATTAATTGATTGATTCGTTTACTACGGCTTATAAACAGACAAGAAAACAATGTGCACATAAAGTAGGGGATCAATTCTATATTACGATCGCCATATAAATTAATCCCTCACTTTGTAGCCACTTTTGTTTCTATACAAATATCGAAGAGAATTTAAATAAATGTAAATGACATGCCTGTGTAGCTAATCAGTATTTCATTGATTGATTCATTCATTTTTTTACGGCTTACAACAGGAAAGAAAACGTAATGTGTATATAAAGTGGGGAATCAATTCTATATTACAATCAGTGTATAAACTGATCCCTCAATTTGTAGCCATTGTATTTTCCCTACATTTATATTCAAGAGAATAAGTGTAAAAGATACGCCTGTATAGTTAATCAGTACTTCATTGATTGATCAAAGTATATAAAGTGACCCCTCACTTGGTGGCCATGATTGTTTCTATATATTTATATTCCAGAGAATGTAAACAAATCTAAAAGTTATACTCGTGTAAAAATCAGTATTTGATTGATTAATTGATTGATTGATCGATTGTTTGATTGGTTGATTGATTTGTTTTCTACGGCTTACAAACATTTCGCCGGTTAACTTAAACCAAACATTATTTTTAGATTGTAAGATTGTTATTTTTTAGATAATGATTATTTTAGCAATACAAGATTTACGAATTAACCCTACAGAAAGTAGTTAATGAAAGCGGAAACAAAGGCCTACATATCAACTCCAAGAAAACTGAATGCATGGTAAGCAGGAAATATATAGGCCCAAAATGTCAACTACAAATTGGTGATATCAAACCAAACAGGTGCAGAAGTTGAAATGACTGGGAAATGTTGTAGGGAAAAAGGATGGAAAGTGCAATAAAGATATCCGAAGGCGTATTGGCACGGCCAAGGGTGAATTCCAGTAGAGTATTAAGGGACAGGAAATTTTCACTGGAAAAAAAGAAGAGAGTACTGGATTGTTATGTGATGCTTGTCCTTAAATATGGCGGCGAATGCTGAATAATCTCATCAAAGATGAAGGAAAGACTTAAGCAACTGAAATGTGCTTTTCAGAAGGATGCTGAGGATACCATAAGCGAAACACGCAAGCAACAACGTGGTCTTGGACAAAAATAACACAACCAACCACTTTATACTTAACATCAGGAAAAGAGAGCTAAAGTTCCTGGAAATGCAATAAAGAAGGACGTCTTGGGGAACCTGATGTTCACTGAACGAATAGAGGGGAAGAGAGACAAAAGAAAACAATGCATGACATGCTAGACTGACTTGAGCAGATGGATGGTGGAGCGGGGATTGAATGGGATCACAGGAGAAAGTGTATCAAGAGTGTCAAAGGACATGAAAGATGTGGAGAACCATGATCGCCTACGTGCTGAAGTGACACAGTACATAGAAAGAAAACAAGATGAAAACTGAATGTAAGATCGTCAGTGAAAGAAAACACTAAAATAAGAACTAGAAAAGTGACAAACGAAAATCACAAAATTAGGCAAATTCGAAAAGGAAAATATCTAAGAGTTGTTTCAACAGAGAAAGAGAAAGACGACGACGAAATCGAAAGACGAACCAAAGATACCTTCCAAAAGCTAAAAAAATATTAAGAAACACGACATTCTCGTTAGAAACATATAATAACGACAATCTCTTCACAAACGCATCCTGGGCCTGACGATAAACTACATCCGACAGCAAGGCCTCTGATTGGGAGAATGGAGGACTTGAGGAGTCTGGAATGACATCTTAAATGCTGTTGATCAGAGATCCACCCTGAACAGGGGTGGTAGCCCCTGTTAACCCTCCGGCTATGGTTAAAAAGGAAACCCCTAAACAAAATTCAACACTACAGTTTTATAAGTAGAAAAACAATACATTTTATAGCAATACCAAATCAATTCAAAACGAAAAATTACAAATAATACAATTTTATAGTAAAATGTCCAACAATACATTTTATGAACTACAAAATATATATAAAAAAGCATACATTTTCTCTGAAAATATAAAATTAAGTACGAAATATCAGTGGTAGAAAGTATGAAATTACGTTGAATATATTTAGATTTCGGCATCAAATAATCCATAGAGGTGTTTATATGCCACTAAACAAAATCAAATAACCAACCAAACAACGAACATGAAAGAAGTGTGTCATGGAATTAGTCCATGTAATATCCTAACATTACTGAAAAAAAACTAAACTGTATTTAAAATATATATATTTAACAGAGGTACAATAAAACACAGATATATCAGCGCCTCAAATAATTACGTCCACACTAATGTAAACCCACAAAAGCTGAGCGTCTACCATGTACTCAATTGTGAGAGCAGAATAACGTATAACATAGTTTGTTTTTTTTTCAAAGCTCCCAAGAAAATTAAATTTCGGAATAAAATGACATATATATATATATTCGGAATAAAATGATATATCATTAAACAAACAAATCAATGTATTTTTGCAGATGAAAAAGAGATATGAGATAAACTGAAATGTAGCTCCTGCAGTGGGATGTTGAGAATGACATGGATCGAAGCCAAAAGCAGCGGAAGAAGATGGAAGCAAAATGTGCACATGTATAGAATCAGAAAAAGACAACTAAAATTTCTTGATGTCATAATAAGTTTAAAGTTTTTAAAAGTTTAGTATTTACAGGATATTTTAAATGCAAGACAGATAACTTAAAACTGACTAACCAGCAAAAACCGTAGACTGAAAGAAAAAGAATGGATGTAAATCAAATTTTGGTTTCCTGGTATCGATATCAAACAATTTTTTTTTCGTAAACTGAATTTTGAAGGCTAAATAAGTCCTCTGAGTAAATGGTATCATGGCTGAGACTAAGAACTACAATTATTCCTACTTAGAGCCAAACCCAAAGCAAAAACTAAAATAAAAGGGCTGAAAAAATAGACATACAGGCATATAAACAGACTCGCACACAAACATCTTACCTTTTATATATATATATATATATATATATATATATATATTTGATTTTCTGCACTATTGTAAGAACTGCAACCTTGAAACTTCTGAATATCGTTTCTTATGTCTTTGTCTATGAGTGTATCAAATTTGATTAAAATCGGACCACTCCTTCTATAA
>JBBBDQ010000648.1:332500-465000 GCA_037127315.1 Ascarosepion bandense | reverse complement strand
GAACGTGGTGTGTGGGGCGTTGATTACTTGGTCAGTTTTGCGTGTGTGTGGGGGGGGTTCTTTGTGATTAGGGAACCCATCTTGTTTGTTGACCTTAAGAATTTTTAGGACAGTGGCATGGTTAGCGAATGCTTGATTGATGAGTGTCTGTTGTTACCAGACAGATTTTGTGTATTCTCTTTAATCTTTAATCTATAATCTTTAATATATATATATATATTTTGACGTTGTTTTTGTTGAATATATATATATATATATATATATATATATATATATATATATATATATATACCAAACCAAAAATACATGTTCGATACGTTGATGTTATTTTCTTTTTAGCTGACAATAAAAACGAAATCGCTAATCTTAAAACTACGTTTAAAAAAATTCTGTTCTTCACTTTACATCTGATCTTAGGTTAAAAATACAAACTCCCATTTCTGGATGTTCTTGTCGATTCTAGTAATAATACTTTCACTACTTCAGTATATAAAAAACCCACGAGCAAATATTCTGGCCACCTTAATTTTATTGATCCTCTTAGATACAAAATTGGCGTTATTAAATCTTTCGCGGATGAGAATTCATCTTCTCAAACCCCAGCCACCAGGGATAGGAAGATGTGGAAGGCCATGATCGCCTACATCCTGAAAGGACAGGGCACATAGAAGAAGATATATGCCAACTGTTTATAAAAATTTATAATGTGGATACAAAGTGGGGGATCAAATCTATATTATAATCAATATATAAACTGATCCCTCATTTTGTGGCCATGCTAGTTTCTATACATTTATATTCTAGATTTATGGTCTTGAGCTAGTGGATGGCTGAGTGGGGTTTGGATGGTGTAACAGGAGAAAGCGTGCTAAGAGCCACCAGGGATAGGGAGACGTGGAAAGCCATGATTGCTTACTTCCTAAAAGGACAGGGCAAAAAAAAAGAACTTTGGATATATATGTTTAATTTTAAAAGTAGTGTTTATATCTTAAAAAAAAAAAACTCCACAATATGAAACAAACGCTTGTCAACAACGGCTTTCCAAATTATTTTCTTGACTGCCATGTCAAACCTTTTCTTCGTAACGTAACCAACGGCAACTACAAACATGTCGACAAAACAAAAAGAATAACATTAATATTTCTTAGAACAATCAAATGCACAATAACTACAGACAGAACGAATCTTCACTTCACAATATTATCCGAAATTGTGCAAAACTGACCAACTCAAACAAGAAAAATACATTAATTCAAAACTGCCAACCTTATCGTCAAAAATAATAATTCAACTGCACATTCTAAACTGTAGTGAATCAGTGTCAATTATGAATTTATATATCCTAAGAACTGTCATTCTCAACTATCCAAAACTGTAAACAATTATATTGGCTATATCACCACAAAATTGACGATATGATAGGTATTGCACCTTTCCCGTAGCAGTTACATCCGATCGCATCATCCACCCCCACAAAAAAAAAAGATTAAAAATAATGGAGGTATTACAGTTGTGGATGTGCGTTGTGGTACAGTGGATATCGGCTCGGAACGAGAAACCGGGGAGCCGAGTTCGAATTCCAGTTGAATCCATTGTATTCACTTACGCGCAAATACCCTTGGGAAAGGTATTAATCCGTCTCTTCCTTCCAGTTATGGGTTAAATAGTAGGACAGATTGGGTTCTCTAGCCTTGGTCGGTAACCAGTCTACCGCAGAAAGCAATGGCAACCTACTGTGGGATAATCTTCTGCCCAGTCAGTCATGTCACTTTCGAGACATGATCGCCCAAGCGTGTATCACGTATGGCACTTTAACTGACTGACTGTTAGAAAGTGAAATCCTACACTTCAAAACATCAAATATGAACATGCCAACAATGTGATTCCTGTTTTTGGAACTTAACATACTCTTTACACGTGTTTATTTACAAGTAAAACAAAATGAATTTTCGATAATGGCTAAACATATAGCCAAAAGCGCATTAAAGTACAAAATTATATTTTTTGATTTCTTAAAAGAAAAAAATCGTAAGGACACATGAAAACTTATATAAAAATTTTGATGATAATAACTTGTCTGTAAGGAAACCTGCATAAAGAGATTGTTACGCAAATACGTAATATATATATATATATATATATATATATATATATATATATATATAACATTACTTGTGTTAACGTTAAAACAAGTAAATTAAATTAAACATGTACACCTTTTCAAAAGAGTGAGGTGTGTGAATCGAACGATATACAATCTATCTACTCCTATTGAGGTAAAAATTTTATAAAAATAAATAGTAAACATTATTTCAGAGTTCAAGTGGAGACCTTAGAAGTATACAGTTGAAATATAATTTGAATAAAGCTGAAACCCAATTTTTTTTGTAGAGAACAAGGTTTAAACTTTTACACTTGTACAAAAGAACGGAGAGATATATTTGGCAATAAAAGAACCTATCTAACAGGAGACTCGATTCTAAACAGAAATCAATTTTCCTTATTACATTATAAACAATTCTTTCTGTTTCCAAGCAAATATTTTATGAACAACATTTTAAGACTACAAATAATTCAAATTCTAATATTTAACCCATAGCTGAAGAGAAAATAGGTTTATAAATTTCCATCTAGTAGAATTAGATTGGTACTTCCAGGAGCGTCACAAAGAATCGACCCTTTTATCCTGTGTCTTTAGCAACATGCCGTATACATCAATTCTAATTGAGGTCTGCGGTGGACGCAACTTCCAACAGATAGTCAAAGGAAGGAGCTTCATTAAGTGGACAACCGCATATCATGACTGGTGAATATTCATCATTTATTCAGTGAAGCGGAACCGATAGCATTCTTGATTTGATCGTATTGTTTTATAATAGAGGGTGCTGTAAAGTTAAAAGAAAATATAATGGACGGTGCTGGAAAGTGAAAAAAGCATAATGAGGGTGCGGAAAACAGAAAAGTGGATGCTGACAAATTATAACAGAGAGTGCTGAAAAGTTTCAATAAAATATAATAGAGAATGAAGAAAATTTTAAATAAAATATATAAGTGCTGAAAAAGTTTAAATATAAGAAAGGGCGATAAAAAGTTTAAATAAAATATATTAGAGGGTGCTGAAAAGTCTTTTAAAGATATAGTATAGGTGATAAAAAGTTTAAATAAAATATAATAAATGTTGATGAAAAGTTTAAATGAAATATAACAGTGGGTGCTAAAAAGATTAAATATAAGAAAGAGCGATAAAAAGTTTAATAAAATATATTAGAGGGTGCTTAAAAATTTAAATAAATTATAATAAAAGGTGATGAAAAGCTTGAATAAAATATAATAGATGTTCCTAAATAGATTCAAAATATAATAATGGGCACTGAAAAGTTTAGATAATATAATAAAGGGTGCTGAAAAATTTTAAATAATAATGGAGGGTGCTGAAAAGTGTAAATAAAATATCATAGAAGCTGCTGAAAGATTCTTGGTTGAATTAATCCTGACAAAACGTGCAAACACTATGATAATTTTTGGAAGCACCTTATCTTCAATTGAATATACAAGGTCAGTCTGTTAAATCTTTCTTGCATTTTTTTATTTATCAAATCAGAGGTTGTACACTCGGATCGAAATTGTGGATAAGTTGTGATATCGCTTCCCTCTGACTTTTCTACGAGTATTTTCATAGCAAATGCTATGACGAGCCTTTCTCCCTTGTCCACATTTTTTTACACCTGTTACTAGATTGACATCAAGGTATTACCCATTTACCGTCAAAGTAATTAAATGTAACCTCCTCTTTTACCTTAATAGTTTATTTTGTTGCACTTCTCGTTTATATATATATATATATATATATATATATATATATATAATGATTTGTTTGAACATTATTTTTGATCGATACTCGTATTTAAGAAGATATTTTGTTTATAATCAAACAGTATTATATATTTATTTTACTGGCTTGATTATTTACTATAATCTTTTGTTACGAAAATATGTGTCATTCGGCAGGATTAGAACCTGCGACACCTCTCCATATAGGGAAAGCCACCAAGTGATCTGGCGCCTCTTAAACCTCTCGACAACGAATGATCAATAGTCTGAACGAAGTTAAATCAAGCCTATATAACACAATTTTTTTATTCATCGTAATAAACATATCTACTCTGAAATGTATTGGAATGTCAACAAATATAAACATGCTACGGAAAATAACAAAGATTAACGAAACTTGGTTATAAACAATCGACAATTTGAAATGATTTGTTTTAACATTACTTGAAATGATTTGTTTGAACATTATATAATAAAATAATGTTGAAACAAATCATATCAAATTGTCGGTTGTTTAAAGACCATTTTGTTAATCTTCGTTAATTTCCGTAACACACACACACACACACACACACACACACACACACACACACACACACACATATATATATATATATATATATATATATATATATATATATATATAAGCATGCGGTGTACATATGGAAGAATCCAAAGGAGTCTCCTGTACATACAATGGTAGGATAACTCTCTAAGAGAGCTCTAAATATATATGTATATGAATACATATAGAGCAAATATAAAAAGAAATTAGGCAGACACGTTATTTCATGGTAAAGCGGAAGTTTAGGCCTATTTCAGGCGAACCATCATCAGTTTCCGTCTTTATTGTACAGAAGATTTTATAGAAACCTATAAAAATCTTCAGTACAATAAAGAGGGAAGCTGATGATGGTTCACCTGAAATAGGCCAAGACTTTCGATTTACCATGAAATAACGTGTCTGCCTAGATTCATATATATATATATATATATATATATATATATATATATATAGCCGTCTGTAGTTATGTCTTCACTTTTAACTGTTTTTCATGATTTATTTTTATTTTTATATTTTCTTTTTTTAAGTAATTTAGGCGATCAAAGTTATTATACATGATCATGTGCTGTCAGGGCAATCGGCAAATTTCAGTTTGTTACATCCCGACACTGATTAAAAAAATCAGCTCTGTAAATATACCAAAATATTATACGGCTGACACGAAACGGAAAGATTATATTGAATCAATAGCTAGATCAGCTGACAGAAAATTTGGTTCATTTTGTCGTGATAGACAATATTTTTTTCATAATCTTATCGCCCCAAGCATGGCAGTTTACTGTCACTATTGTTGCAAGGTGTTACATAGGAGGAAAGTTATGAGAAGGAGTGACAGATTACAGGGGGTGTCAGGAAGTGGTTAGAAGGAGGATGAGAATACTGATGAGAGTGTAGTGGACGGAGAAAGGAGCATGAGAGAGAGGGTGCAAGTTATTGAGATAGGAGATGACTATTGACTTTACATTTAAATTCTTGGAGATTGTCACTGTCGGGGAAGCAAGTAAACAGAAGGGAATTCCACAGGCGGGAAGTGCGAGAAAAGAAACTAAGGAGTAGAATTTGTGTTTATATTTTATTGGTTTCACAGTAAAAGAGAGGGACCTAGTTGCTAATCTTGAGTAAATTCATATATAGGGGCACCAATGACCTAAGTTCATCGGAGCAGAAGCCGTGAAAGTATATGTAGAAGAGACACAGGGAAACCACATTGCGCCCGTGAGAAAAAGACTTTATCCGAGCTGCCAAGTCGGGATCGATCACATTGCAGATTTTTCGTTGGATTTTGTCAAGGACCCCAAGGTGGATAGCAGGAGCACCCGACCAGATTTGGCAGCAGTTTTCAATGCACGAGCGGATGCTAGATTTTCGATGGTTTTTGGCCGCCAGAAACTATCTTAGATATTTATAAGTTTACTATTCGCACGTGTATTTCGAGATTCTCGTTAAAATATAAAGAATAGCTTGAGATGTTATTGGCCTTATCCTAGCAGTTCGATTTTTGTCAATCTAAGTTACTTTCTAACCACTGTAACCTAGCTTTCCCGGGCTTTTTCTATAAATATTGCCATCGCAATTGTTCTGATGAACTTTCGTCTATGGTACCTAGACTTTATGAATTTAAGGGAAGTACTAGATTGGTGGCATTGTTTCAGCATTTTATATTTGAAATGGCTAGATGTAACCGTATGTGCTATGCTAAAAATTTCTTATCTCACACTCTCTTACCAGTCCAATGTAAATACTTTCATGACAATTGTTCTGATGAACTTTCCTCAATGGCAACTAAACTATAGATTTTAAGAATTTAAGCATACTGCTAAATCGAAAGAAAAGTCTTATCATCTTTCAGTTGAAATATTTATATGTAACCTTAAGTTCTATGCTAATAGTTTTTTCTATCACACTTCTCACTTGTGGAACTATCTTTCGGAGTCTTGTTTTCTTTTCAACTTGGGTTTCCCTTAATTTCTGTTTCTTTTTTATTCCTGTTCTTTTATTGTTTCCTTTGATTTCTTTTTCTATATATTCTCTAACATGCAGAAAATACTTGCGTCTTACGGGTGTTATAGCCTTGCTTCGGATGAAATGATTTAAAACAAACACTAACACATCTCAATTTCAGAAAAATCGAAAATATATAGACCTAAATTCACGTTAAAATTGGTTTGTAATCCTTTCCTATAATTGCGGTAGGTGTCCAGGTACTAATAGCAGATTTAATGCTATACCCATTGTCAGTGCCGACAAGTGGAACCATTATGAATAGCAATAATAACGAATTTCTGCAGACACCTTGTTATGATTGTAAATATTTCTGGAATTCTAATGAAGAAGGTTCCATTAGTTTATTTATATAAGCTGAGGATTTAAAATTGTCACGCGTTGAGATTAAAAAATATAAATGTAAAGAAATAAATTAATCAATTTATTTGGGATAATTTAAAGAAATACTGAAATGGGGAAGAGGATGAAAAGAAAGAAAGAAAGAAAGGAAGGAAGAAAGAAAGAAAGAAAGAAAGAAGAAAACAGGCAACTAAACGGAAGAAAAATAAGAACTAAAAAATACATTATAAAAGTAAAAGAAAAAAATAATAAGCAGACAAGGCAAAATATTAGATAGATAGATAGATAGATAGATAGATAGATAGATAGATAGATAGATAGTGTTGTGGATTCTTGGTGAGGAACCACACAAAATAATGAACAACAATACAGATATGGAGATAGAAAAGTAAGTTCTATTGAACATAAAATATAAACTTAAACGCAGGTTTGTATATCCAGGAATATTATTAGTAAGAAATAATTATATACAATTCTTGAAGTGAAGTCGTTGAAAATAGTATATCCGAGAATATTATTCTAGCTGAGTAGAGTTCAGAGCTAGTCTGACATCTGATGCGGTAGTCTCTGGATATCTTCGGTAAATTACGTATCCGTTCTGGTACTCTCCAATGACTCGCACGGATCTCTACGATTATGCTCTATTACCAACTGCAACTATATGACCGCCCTGTTCTCTCTATAGCAGGAGAATATGTATACTTAGTCGAGTGCATTATCACATACAAAGGAAAGATAGATAACAAAATGAGATAGACAGATAGATGGATAGATAGATAACAAAATGAGATAGATAGATAGATAGATAGATAGATAGATAGATAGATAGATAGATAGATAGATAGATAGATCGTCGAAAATTTCTACATTAGAGTTAAGGAGAACAGATACTACTCTTAGATCCTAAGGTGATACTAAAAAAAGCGTAACTCGATTATAACTGGCTATTCAGTCAATGAGTTACAATTGTTTCCTTCAAAGGAAAAGATTAATATTAACTTTACCATTAAAGATGGGGAGAATGCATACTATACATTGATCACAGCACTCGAGTAGCACTGTATGTTCGGTCAATAAATGACGAACGTTTCTTTATAAGAAAGCAGCTAATATTAATTTCACCATAAGAATTGATGATAATATACACGGCACTGATTACAGCTAAATGGTTAGGGTGCAATGAAAAGAGATTGATTCGCTTTGACCTCGAGTCAATGAATAAGATGCATGTAATTTGGAAACAAAAAATAATATAATGAAGATGTTAAAATTTTCGCAAGACCGAAAGAGGTACTTTGCAGGTAAATTGATAGAAATTGATAAACTGAGTATTTTCGATATTGAAAACTAGCAGTATATCCCGGCGTTGCTCGGGTGTAATGAAAGCTTTAAAACTAATCCATGGTCCTGGAGCTAAGACTGGCCTAAAGAATATTTGTGTGAAGTTTGGTGAGAATCGGATAGAAATTGTGGATTTATATAAAGGACATACAGACAGATAAACAGACACACACACACAAACATCTTGCCTTTTATATATATATATATTATCGATTTTTGTGCACTATTGTAAGAACTGCGACCTTGAAACTTCTGAATATCGTTTCTTTTGTCTTTGTCTATGAGTGTATCAAATTTGATTAAAATCGGACCACCCCTTCTATAAAACCAATTTTTTCGATTATCGATTTTCGATATTTATCGGGGGTTCCTGGACACAAAACCTAGCTTAGAACACTCGCAGATACTTATAGTACAACTGTGAAAATATTCAAGAAAATCGGTTCTGCCATTTCGGAGTCTATAGATAACAGACACACACACAGACAGATCCTCATAGACAAAGTTCCATTTATAAATAAGTTTAGATAGATATGAGTAACGGTTACTAATGGAGATATATTACGCAGTTGAATATTTATTTATATATTAAATGAGGCTTAGAAAAAAAAACGAAATGAGTATGGCGGCCTTCGTGGTTTGAAACGTTTATATTATAAATCTTTCCGAGCCTACAAAAATCAGTTTCAGAAAAGCGAAACTTTGCAAGAATGAGCGACATTCAAACGACAACGATTATCTCCCTCTTGTGGTTATAAGCCACGTGGATCACGTGATGAGCGCTCAGTGACATCACTCAATTCAGTGACGAAACTGGCAGTCAAAATATGTTTGTTGTCCCGCAGTCAAACCGAAAGCTAACTTTCTTCAGACAGTCACCATTACATCATAGCCAGAGGCCAAATGTGTCTTCCCATTAGCTTACAAGGGTTGTTTCTCGTTGGTAATATATATTCGTTAAATGGAGAAAAAATCTCAAGATCGTAATCCTCAATACTCGGAGTTTCCGGTGCGTGGAATATGTCCTCAACTTGGACGTAGATGAATCCGGCTGGTTTGAATCTAGATTCCTATACATGGTTTTACCTGACAAAGGTGTATCTCTATATCATATTTAAGATCATTACACTTAGATTTTTCTAACATTTTCCGTGTAGAATTAATTCATTCATTTTTTCCTCATGGGACTTGTCATTCTCTCTCTCTCTCTCTCTATATATATATATATATATATATCAGCATGCAGTGTGGGCATAGAAGAATCCAAAGGAGTATCTTGTACATACAGTGGTCGGATAACTCTGTAAGGATTCGTGTAAAATCCTTTGTAAAATAAAGAAGGAAGCTGATGATGGTTCGCCTGAAATAGGCCTATACTTCCAGTTTGCCATGAAATAACATGTCTGCCTTAAATTTTCTTATATATATATATATATATGCATTACCGGCCATAGTTATTAGGCCAGCCCAATTTTTACAAAAATTATGTATTTCATACTATTTTTAGTATTTATTGGGAAGTGGATAATTCTAAATGAAAATAGAATAGTTCTTTTGTTATTATTACTTTGCAAAATTTTACAAGACAATCAGGAGGCCTTTGCTTTGGCCGGCCAATAATAAGAGACGAGCATCAGGCAGAGGGCACAGAAAACCGGACACCAGAGCAGTTTATTTGATGCACATGTTATATTGACAAAGAACAATTCTATTTTCATGCATCATTTCTTTTAAAAAGCTAGAGTAGCCTAATAATTATGGCAGGTAGTGTGAGTGTGTGTGTGTGTGTGTGTGTGTGTGTGTGTGTGTGTGTGTGTGTGTGTGTGTGTGTGTTTGTAGTATAAACGTATCTTTAAAAACAGAGCATGTTTGTCATTCTTTTTGGCCATCTCATTCCGTCCGTGAAGTACGGAGTTTTTATATAATGGATATAATAATGCCGATAACGAGAAAAATGAAAATAGGGATTGAACCTTTCTTATCTCACACTTTTTCATATAGCATGACTAAAAAGAAAAGAGACACGAAAGCAAGGGTTGAAGATTTTCTACCAATTGATAAGAATAGCGTTAATATTAACAATTTTTATACCTGGACAACATTTCGACTTTCATCAGGTTTTTGTCGATCAGGGTACCTGCAGCAAAATTTAGGACACATTTTTATATCTACCCAGAGCAGATAACTCTTGATTCACTGACTCTTTCAGTGGAGATGCTGTTTCGTACTAATTTTGTGCTGTTCTGTTATTATTCAGGGCAGTGGCACTTTGTATTCACAACCTTTTCCTGAGAGTTAATTAACACTGTGTTATCATATACATGATCAAACATTTCATCTACTGGACAATCCAGAGTTATTAACTTATCCTTAAAGCTAGCCTGCTGATGACATACCTTTTCTACAGCTGCTGCTGCTACAGCTTTGCTGTCAGTTCAATTTATTTCTTTTGTAACAGTAACAAAGTTGAGGATATTATCCAACAGTAAATATATAAATAATAATTGCACTTATTTAATATTCAGACAGAAGAGAATGCAAATATTTAACTGTCACTAATCTCCACACAAACATTAAAAACTTAATGGTTTAAAGACTAAATAAGTTAATATAAGTAAAGAAAAGTAAAAGTTAACCGTAATGCAACTAAACATAATTAAACTAACGAAACAAACTAATAAAACAATCTAAAACAAGAATTGGAATTTGAAAAATTTTGAATAAATTAATATGAGTAAAGAAAAGTGAAATTGAAAAGTCATGCAATAAAATAAATCAAGGTAACGGTCTAACGAATCAAATTACAAAACTGTTTAAAACAAGAATTGGAAACTGAAAATATATACAACTTTATATAAGTAAAGAAAAGTGAAGGTGGAGCGTGACGCAACAAAAGACAAATAATTTAACTCTCTAAGTTACAAAACATTGTAAACAAGAATTGGAATTTGAAAAATATAAGTTGATATACGTAAAGAAAAGTGAAATCGAAGCTAGATGCAACAAAAGAAAATTAAACTAGCGGTCTAACGAGGAGATTAATTGACAGTTTTACAAAAGTATTGGCATTTGAAAAATATAAACAAGTTGAATATAAGTAAAATAAAGTGAAGTGTAATTCAACTAAAGAAAATTCAAGTAACGGTCTGATGAAACTGAGCTACAAAACAGTTACAAAACGAGAATTGGAATTTGAAAAATATAAATAAGATTATATACTTCCATATAAATAATATAGAGAAGTTATATGTTTGTGCAAAGCTACAAATAAAAATATGAACGTTTTTTTATATATTTCATGATATCCTTGTATTTTTCATTGCTATAATGAAATTTCAAATTGTAAACGTGAGTATATTCTTGATAAGGTAAGCCAATATGAATATCCATATAAGAAGAAATGACTAAAAAAGTTATTCATATATATATATATATATATATATATATATATATATATATATATATATTACTTATTTCAGTTTGACTTCACACAAAAACACGCCCAAAGACTCAGACACAAGTATATATGTATATGTATATTTTTTGTAATATATATTTATATTCTAAATATTTACATTACATAAATATAGCGTAATCACGCACACACACACACACACACACACACACAAATACACACACACACACATATTGTATTTTGTTTTATATATATGCTGAATTTAAACATGACCACTTACACATGAACGATGTGGCATGTAATTTTTACAAACAAATCTAAAAAAGCGAAAAGCAAGCTGTTGCCTTAAATGCTAATATATATATATATATACATACACATATACACATATACACATATAATGTTACGATCACACATACACATACACATACACACGTATACATGTATATATGTATAATGCTACACGCACTTACACGCACACATATATTTTTATATGTCAGAATAAATAAATTGCAAACATTGTGTTTGCTTATTTTTAATATCATCCGTTCATACTCACGGATAATCTTTCGTGTATTATAAATGAAAGATGTAAGGAATCAGCTGTAACGTTGACAGATAATTTTATTATTCATTTCTCGATGTTCGCAAGTACTTTCAATCTCCATTCGAGATCTTCTTTATGGGTGGTAAGGAAAAATAGCCGCAAAACTGTGTTGCTAAAAATTACTGTCAAATTTCTTCTTGTTTCAAATATAATGGTTGACAAATTCCTTAAAATTCATTAGATCGTGAAAATTATCCAAAATGGAATTTTTTTTTTATTTTGTAATGTCATGGTCATTAACGTGTTAAAGCATGAAACAAATGTTCTTTCTATAAACATTTTAGAACATTACTACAGTATTCATAGCTGATTCAATTAATTTACGGCTTAAGAAAAATGGAAATGAGTTGCAAGCCAAATGTATGTTCTCTCTGTTTACAGAGAGAGGCTTTTAAAGATTGAATGTAGACGGCCTCCAACACTTTGAGGTAGTAACTAGAGTTTGACCTACTTAAGATGGAAATCTTTCCACAGCGAAGTTAGCAGCACAATTACTGTTATTAATAAGGTAATCTGCAAAAGAAAACCATAAGGTATTGGTCAGCCTATCTGACAAGGAATTTTAAAATCAAGGATTTTGGCAGGTATGTGTTATTTAATTCTGAATTCTGGTCTTTGTGTAGTTCTCTATATAGTCCGATTCTCAACTACATTTAATCATATAAATCAAAGAGCACTTATGGTGTAGAGGGGAGAACATCTTTCCATATACAAGGAAAGAGAGATTTTGATAAAAACACAAACGAGTATTGACAGCAATATAACAGTGTCAAACTGCAACCTAAAACCGCTTAGCAAATCTATCACTAACTGAACCGAGCCAAAAAATGCGCAGATACACGGAAAATCTTTGTACTGTAATTGGTTTAACTTTATTGAACTTCAATACCTTATAACTAATCCCCGATTGGACGACATCCAATGGATAGGCACAATTACAGAGAGTGGTAGTAATAAACCTCAATCTGCCATTCAACTTAGTTTTAGAGCAGATCATCAAGGCCCTATGGTTAAGTGTGTTAATCAGATTAATTTTCAGTTTTGGGGGACAAAATAAATCCAACCTGGTATACAGACCAGTAAATGGTAGTTTTCCGGTAAATAAAACCACAGAAATATTTGTTCATCAAAACATCAAGAAATAGAAGGGAAGAATTAATCTCCTCTTTTGTAAATTTTCAAGCTGGATGTTGGTTGGTTGGTTTGCTTTTTTATGGCATATCAACCTCGACGGGTTATTTATTGCTAACTAAATTTTATTGTTGGTAATACATTTTTCTTTCAACAATTTATTGTTATTTTTTATGTAAGTTTTGTGTCTAGTAATACTTTTTTCTTTTCGAGTATCAAGATTCATTGGGATTTGTTTTTAAGGGCAGGGTCCCCAGAGTTTTTCGAAATTTACATTTAATTTTTCACAGCGAAATTAATCTGCTGATTAAGATCATTTTAACTTGTATGGAGGTATTTGAAAATATGATTAGTCGTACAAAACTAAATTACCGTTATAAAAAGACAAAAAATATTTTTGATTACCGCCCATGATGAGGGCATGTTTTTTTTAAATAAAATTGAAAAACGGGCTAGACAACCGGTTTCGAATCTCGCATAACAGAGCCAAATCGAGGTGAATAAATAATTATTGTAAAAAAATAAAGGGAGAAAATGCGAAGGGAAGAATCACTAAATGGAAATAAGATGGAGGCCAAATATATGCTCTCTCTCTCTCTCTCTCTCTCTCTCTCTCTCTCTCTCTCTCTGTTTACACTGAGAACGCTTTAAAGATTGAAGATTGCCTTTAAAGATAGAATTTTTTACACTACATCTTAATTTTTGCCCTATTTATGTTTTGTACCTTATTAAGTTTTAATTTTTTCAATATATATTTAATTTAACAGAGTAGTATAATTTATAAAAGATTTTATATTACTACAATGGTAATACATATTTCACCGCGTCCTGATGTTATTATCGCGGCTCGTCAGACCCAAATGGTACAAGAATTGGTCCTCAAAATATATATAAAGCGGAATTATATTTTGACACTGTGATTTGAAGGAGAGAACAAACAAGGAAAAGGAATAGTCAGAGAGGATAAGGAAACAAAAAAATTAAAAATAATATAAATAATCCTACCCTTTACACATGATACACACGCGTATCATGTGTAAAGGGTTCAAATAAAATAAATAAAATACATTTTAACTTTAAAAATAACGAAAATTAGATAATAGGCAGGCAATATATCTCCTAACTATTGGAATGTGCGGTTACAAAAGAAGTTTGGTATACAAAACTAATAATGAATTTGGACACTCTCGATTACTGGCGTGTGTATACAGTGTATATAACACGTTAACATCCGCCTTCCTCTACAGAGCGCCCATATCTCAGAGGCAAAATCGCCTACTGATTTCATTTCGGTCGGGTTTCAACCCTGGCTAGAAGCAATCGGATGTCTAACCGTACTAATTAGCTGTGATACAACGAAACAGATCTGTCTGCCAATGACTATATATATATATATATATATATATATATATATATATATATATATATATATATATATTGATATTTAAAGTAAAGAAAAGTAGCAAAATGCCTTTATGTTAACATGTTTTACTTTAACAAGTTTCTTAAGAGATCTTTTAAAGACGAATTATTTAAGAATCTTTTAAAAATTCCAGAGAGACAGTATGCTGATTGAGGTGTGATTTCATTGGTCATAGACGTTTCTCGTGTAATAAAGCAATGGATGAATATTAAATGCAGAGAAAAATTTTGTGGCTGTTTAAGTGTATGTGCCCAGAATATGCAGCCCTAATTATTTATTATTTAGTAGGAGTTGCTTCACTTAAATAACTGCAAGAATTCGATTGGGTTCAAATTTTGTACCATTTGAAGATTAGTACTTCATGCAAATCACATGGACTTTTTATGTGTGGCGAATATATATGTCAGGCCCGGGACTTATTGGGTGATGCGTTATATATACTCACGTTATAGCTTAGGTAGATGACACTTCTCCCAGCTAAGATAACAGATATACCACACACACACACACACACACACACACACACACACACACACACACACACATATATATATATATATTATTATTATTATTATTCGCTTCACTCCAAGCAAGACGGTAACTCCACTGATGCGATGGGAGGCTACATAAGTGTAAAAGATTAGATATGAGGAGAGTAAAGAGAAAGACGAACCAGCTACAGTGGGTGTCAGACAAGGGAGCAAGAGAAGGATGGGCATACAGTTGTGATGACAGTTGCAAAGGCAGAAAGGAAAAGAGATGGGTATTGACATTAAATTTTAATTCCTTATAGCCGTCATGAAAGCAAGAATATGGAAGAGAGTTCCACAGTGCCAGAAAAGAAGCTAATGGAGTAGAATAGTCGGCTGCGTTTGGTTGATCTAACTGTGAATGGGTGGGACGCAGTTGCCAGTCTGGTTGCACGAGTAAACTCATGTGGCAGGGGCACCAGTGATTTAAGTTCGTCGGAGCAGAAGCCATGAAAATATTTCTAGAACAGACATAGGGAAGCCACATATATAACGGCATCTACGAAAGGCAGGTGAACGACAATTTTCTAATAGTTAGAATTTCCTTAAGGTTAAATGCAACGTCAGTTTCTCGCTTCCATTTTCTTGAATCTTTATCCTCTTTTAGCCTTTCTACACCCTTACCCTGTACGTATTTTCTTTCTATGTAAATCCCTATGCACCAATGGCGGTTCTGCCTTGCTTGGCTGAAATAATTATAAAAGCAATTACGTAATGAGAATTATTTTATTTTATGCCATCATTGTGTATAATGAATAATAAATTGCATTATTATATTCTAATTAATAAACTTTTGAAATGTCTTCTACGATCAACAAAATTGTTTTATTTTATTCAAAACTAGTTATCTGACAAAAATAGTTGCTAATGCAAGAAAAGACAATATGGCTAGAATAAAAAATGACTTATTCTAAGTATTGCCTATAGCTACTTGAAGAAGAAGATATTATTACTTGTATTGTTGATGAAATCCTTATCTTAACAAAAAAAAAACTCTAACATTATAGCAAGCATACGATATTATTAGTAACTGTTTTATACAAGGTACGATCTATGATTTGTCATGTACATGAAATAAAAATTAAAATAACACTAATATCTCATCTGAACAGATATATTTACCAAAATCGCACAACACTGACATAACATCTTAACAGATATTAGCGTGGATCAGGCTAGTTTCCCTGAAAGTAAAACACTACACCTGCTCGGGTTAACTCTCACAACAGACCTCAAGTGTGGAATGACTATATAGAATCAATAGCTAAATCCGCTGCTAAGAAAGTCGGTTCTCTGTGGAGGGCCAGGAAGTTTTTTTCCGCCTGAAACAATCCTGCACATATATAAATCTACCAACCGCCCGTGCTTTGAATATTGCTGCCATATCTGGTCGGGTGCTCCTGCTATCCACCTAGGTGTCCTTGACAAAATTCAACGGAGAATCTGTATTGTGGTCGATCCCGATTTGGCAGCTCAGATACAGTCACTTTCTCACCGGCGCAATGTGGCTTCCTTTTGTCTCTTCTACAAATATTTTCACGGCTTCTGCTCCGATGAACTTAGCTCACTGGTGCCCCCTATATATAAATTTACTCAAGATTAGCAACCATGTCCCACTTTTGTATTGTAAAACCAATAAAATGTAAACGCAAATTCTACTCCACAGCTTCTTTTCTCGCAATTCCCGCATGTGGAAATCCCTTTCGTTTACTTGCTTCCCCTACAGTTACAATCTCCAAGAATTTAAATGTAAAGTCAATAGTCATCTCCTATCTCACTAACTTCCATCCCCTCTCTCATGCTCCTTTGCCCGTCCACTACACTCTCATCAGTATGCTCATTCTTCTCTTAGCCACTTCCTGACACCCTCTATGACCTGTCACTCTTTCTCATAACCTTCCTCCTATGTAACACCTGCACAACAGTGGCAGTATACTGCCTTGCTTGGGTCGATATGATTATAAAAAAAAGATAAATTTACCAAAATTGCACAAAAATATCTTGAAATATATATATTGACTAATTTTAAGTAACATTCTACAAAGTTCCAATTTAATAGTGTCGTGTATGTTATGAAATATTCCGCTTAACCGAAGACAAACACATACGCACACTCACGCGAGTAAGTACACACATACACACACACACTTAGGCTGGAGTACACACACATGCAGACATACTCGCGGGTGCGCACACACACATGCGCACACACATATATGTGTGAGTGTATATAATAATAAATATATGTACACACAATTTTTTTTTACAGAAATATGAAAATATGTTGTGGCCCTTCGCTTTCGTATTTACTATCTCTCTCTCTCTATCTGTCTCTCTCTCGCACCCCCCACAAAAACGCACACACACACGTATATATATATATATATATATATATATATATATATATATGGGTTCAGTATGGGCGCGTTTGAGTTCATTTGTCTATTTCTCTCAAATCGCGTGATGCTAAATTTACTTTTCCCTGGTTATATTTAATTCGACATTGATTTGCTTTATTTCTATTTTTTATTTTTTTCACATTTGAAAATACAATTCTTGGCAGATTATTCAAAATAATTACTTGAAACATGGAAAAATATTTTCAAAGAAATCAACAAAATTCAAAAATTTATAATTCTTCTCCCGCTGAAATAATTTCATGTTTTCTTAATAGCCTGCGTCACAAAAATCAGCACATTTGCTCAATAAATAATACTACTTAATACGGACATTAAAAAGTTTTACATATATATATATATATATATATATATATATATATATATATATATATATATATATATATATATATACTGTTAGAAATAAAGAGAAAAATATTTTATTAATGCGAAATCCACAGCCAAACCCTTTCATATACACGCCTCGATTTGCTGTCTACATTGACTGGACCGACAGCAAATGAGTTTTTTTTACACAGATTTGGCTTTATGCAACTAAAAGTAAAAGAAGCAATTTTTAGTAACAATTCGAATTTCTAACCGTTTCGAGTAAGACCTTGCACAACTAATAATGTTAATGTCACAATATTATGCGTCTTATAGAAAACAAATTGCTTAATTATTTACTTGAAATATATACACTGCTCAAAAAATTTAGAGGAACACTTCGAAAACACATCAGATCTAAACAGGGGAGAAATGATCTTGAATATTTTCCCTGATAATAAGTAGGTGATGTATTAGTAACAAAATGATGCCACATAATTTGATAGAAATGAAAATGATCGCCCTATAGAGCGGGGAAATAAAAGACACTCAAAAAAAATAAAAGTGAAAAAAAATGATGTAGCAGTTTGGTCTCTTTTGTTAAAATGTCATTTAGAAACTCAAAATGATTCTCAGTAGTTTGTGTGGCCCCCACGTGCTTGTACGCCTGCCTGACGACGTCGGGGCATACTCCTAATGAGACGACGGATGGTGTCCTGGGGGATCTCCTCCTAGATCTGAACCAGAGCACCATTGAGCTTCTGGACCGTCTGAGGGGCAACCTGGCGGTACCGGATGGACCTATCTTTGTATTTCCATGGTTTCTTGGCACAAACAGGAAAGATTTCCCGTTGCGTTCTCCACCGTTTCATTCTTTACAGTTTCAGAATTATCCTAGACTACTTGACAGCTAAGGCTAGACAACCTAGTTTACCCTGCTATTTAACAGAACTTACTATGCTGATTATATAGATATTCATACATGATATAAGAATAACTTCGAACAAAAAACAATATTCTTTCCAAATGTTCCAAGAATTTCACCAGCAGCAAGGCAATAAAAACAGGAAGACGCAATGTGTTACTTATTATTGAAAATTTAGAGAAAAATACTAAAGAGAAATATAAAGGAACAAGAACAAGGAAACAAAAAATAACAATTGACATGGAATTTGAATATTTGGAGAGTAAGATGCGAGAACAGAGGGCACAAACCAGAATTGCAAGAGAAGAAACTGTTAGCATAGAACATACGGTTACATTTAGACATTTCAAATTGAAAACCATGAAACCTATTTGTTAATCTAATATTGCGTTTAAATTTGTGTCAAGTCGAGGTACAAAATAGGAAAGCTGTCAAGAAAATTTGCAACGAAAAGTCACAAGAAGGCTACAATACGTCGGTGGAAAAGTGACTGAGGTCGACATTCCAGATCAGAATTGATATAATTGCAGATTCTTATTGGGGACTCATCAACGATTTCTATATGCCTAACTAGGCAGCAAACGAGTGATGATAGTAATATTCAAGGAATAAACGAATACGCAAGAATTCTTGTGAGGATGCATTCCAAAACACAAACTATAATCTTAATATTATAAATATTGAAAGCAGGGTTAGCACATCCTCTAAATCAATAATAAGAAAATAAAAATGACAAACTAACAAAAGCATGGCATACTCAGTTGGAGAGAGATAACTATATATATATATATATATATGTGTGTGTGTGTGTGTGTGTGTGTGTGTGTGTGTGTGTGTGTGTGTGTGTGTGTGTGTGTGTGTTCTGTTTCAAAACCAACACAAAACAAATTACTACGTTTTAGTCAAAACATGAGGATGATATGTCAAAAGCGGAAACAGAATACTCTTGAGAAGAGCGAGAGAAGTGGATGAAAGCGCTGGGGAAAATAATTTCGAAACATTTTTACATTCCTTATCTCCAGCAAAAAAGAAACATGGTAAAAAACTGAAAAAATAAAATAAAAAAAATATTCCGTGTCGATTGTTTTCAATTTTATATATATACATATATATATATACATATATATATATATATATATATATAGATAGATAGATAGATAGATAGATAGATAGATAGATAGATAGATAGATAGATAGATAAGAAATCTGACATAATAGATAGATATTAAATATGATAAATATATAGACATCAACATAGATAGATAGATAGATAGATAGATAAGAAATCTGACAGATATTAAATATGATAAACATATAGATAGATAGATAGATAGATAGATAGATAGATAGATAGATAGAAATAACATGACTGAGATAGATATTAATAAATGACAAAATAGATAAATGAGAGAGATAGATAATAAACACAATTATTGTCTAATTTACATAAATTTTAGCGCATTTCTGTAGACATATTGATCGATTGTTATGTCGTTTGTTATCTTAGACTTAGAATCCATTTCTCAAATGTAAATCGAACACCATAAGAAAACCACATGCCTCCTCCGTATCTGCATTAAGGAAATTCACGTAAATAACCGGAGATAAAGGATTCTTTAACGATTCAATGCATTTATTCAGGCATAGTTTCCATCATTGCGAATATCTCTCCAAATCTCTATATGGAAAGAAAATCCATTTTAAAATTTCAGCATTTTAGGGTTTCAACAAGAGCAATTTCGCTACTTATTTTTTTATTTTTTTACTTTCAAATATTGTTTTACTTCCTTTTTTCTGACATGTTTTCGTTTAAAACATTCTTTACTCTTTTATATACATTTAATTCAGGAAATGCAATTCAGTACGCATGCCCAGCATGACGTCATTCAGAAAGATATAGACCTCCATTGGTATACTTGACATATACTTCCATATATTCAGAGCTTGTAGAACTGTTTTTCTTGATGTTTTACTGTCTATTTAAATACAAGTGTGTGTATTTAAACACACACACACACACAAACGCACACACACACACACACACACATATATATATATATATATATACAGAAAAAACTCTCTAAAGCGATTATGAATCATTATTTATTTCTGGTAATAGCCCATCTCTTCATATCACAAAATATAAAATGGTCTCATATATATATATATATATATATATATATGTGTGTGTGTGTGTGTGTGTGTGTGTGTGTGTGTGTGTGTACAACACGCACTATTGTTCGGATTATTGTCCTTAACTTGCCATATTCACGACGTTTCGACTGTTTCTTCAGATACATTATTCTAGTTCTGGATATCTCAGTAATAATTATTTCCCATTAACTCTCCAATTTCCTCTACTGTAGCCAGGTATTGAACTCGCAATTCTTTATTGCAGGATTTAACCCTTTTATCAACTTGGTCATGTGTCTTTGAGGATTAGTGCATAGCTTTTGGAGACTTATCTATGCTTGACAGGCTTGGGAGAAATTTGTGGTCTAGCATATGCACTGATTACTAAGGTTTATGAATTTTCCATTAATGTTTCGCGGGTGGCAGTGGACTCATTTTCCCTACTCTATATAGTACACCACGGTTGATTCTTCTCTTTCCTCTCGTGTTACGGCTTTGCAGTGTACCTGAAGTGTAATTCTATGGAGCAACCTGTTTTTCTTTTATGTTTCTTGCCACAGCTTTATGGGATGGCTTACATATAATCCTTAATCATGCTCTCTTGTATGGGACTTCTTCCTTGGAAAAGGTGTCTGCGAAGAACCACTTTTGATATCCGTGCTGATATTATAAGATACGCAAATCTTTTGTATATTTTCTGATAAACCCCTCCACATTGGCTAGGCAGAGCAATGTTGTCTCTGAGTGTTGTTATCCTTCCGGTTTGTCGGAGTTGCTGTCATGTAAACAGTGTAGTTGTTACGCTGAAGGGCACGGCTAATGCTGACCATTTCTTGTGCATAATTGTTAGGTTCCAATCTCCTGAAGAAGGCTGAGGCGTACAACGGCCGAAACATCGTAAATATGTCAAGAAGAATGAGGTCAACAGTCCAAAAAAGGTAAATAATGTAAATAATTACAACAATACCTCATCTGTTTTTAAAAATATATATATATATATATATATATATATATATATATATATATATATATATATATATAATGTGTAGTAGAAACAAATGGGTTAACAGGCAGTCTGATGAGGTACTAAAAAGTAGTACCGAAACATGACAGCTTTTGTGCTCCAGTAAAATATGCTTTTATTATAAGTATTTTAATTAAAAAAATCATATATATATATATGTACATATATATGTATATGTATATATATATGTATATATATATATATATATATATATTAATCATTCAACTTAAGGAAATGAGACCATAATTAGTGCGCAGAGTTGGTATTAATGAGGAAAGGATAAAAGATGAACAGGATTCAGGAAAATAGAAGATGGCAATAGACGTTGAATTTAAATTTTAAAAGATTATAGCTATCATGGAAGTGCAAGAAAGACTCTTTGAGCAGAAATGGCGGTCACCTTTAATTATTTCAATGCTAATACGATGGGTCCCATGTACCAATCTAGTAGCACGGTTGCAATAATGTGGTCTGGGTACTAAGGGTTAAAAACACATCAGAGCAGTTTCCATGAAAATATTTAGAGAAAAGAGAAAGAAAAGACGAGAAAGTCAAAATGTCATGTTAAGATTGATTACATTGCAGGTAATTCTTTGGATTTTGTTGAGAACCATGAGAAACATGTCTTTGGGCAGGAAGAATTATTAAGTTTTGTGCACTATCGACAAGATCAGTTTACACATTATTTTTAAATTTTGAAAATTTCCGAATAAGTTATTTTGTCCTCATCATCATGATTGCTTGGAGTGAGGGCCTGGGAATAAAAAGAAGAGACTTTTTTCTTCTTCCTCATAATATTTTTATTGGGTTTTCAGATAGCTTGGCGGTGATAATCTCCTCTCCAATGTCTTCATGTTAGGTGCCTTCTATCCATACACTAGATCCTCAGGTTTTAAATCCAGAGTGTTTTCTTTTTCGAGATAGGTTGCCATCCAAAATTATGATTTTTTTCTGTTATTTTCTCAAATCTAAGGAGAGAAGGAGATGTATTCATTACTTTAACAAATTTTAAATACAATATCAATCCTCATCTTCAGAATTACAGAGAATTTGTCTATCTTGCTTCTCTATAAGGTCTTTCTTTTTCTTTTATTTTTACCTATTCTATGGACAATCGCTGCGTCTTAGTCGCGTTATTATCTTGCTTCTGGGGAAATTAACTATAAATTTGGGAAAGGAAAAATTTAATCCCAAATCAAACTCCATACTTTAACACCACGTTGAAATATTTCTCTCGTTAAACCAATAAGTGAATGTAATGAAGTCGACTGGAATTCGAAATCTGCTCTCGAACTACTTCAATCCGAGCTGCTATCCATTATACCACTGATCCTTCACCAATCAGCACATAACCCAAAATCAAATTGTTTAACATTATTTACCTCGGACTGTTATCTTTATTGACATATTTACGACATTTTGGCCGTTGTACTCTCCGGCATTTGTCTATATATGTCTATATTTCTGAGATTAAGTATTATACCTATTAACACTCTTTACATTGTTCAATCTGTTGTCCTCGTCTTTATTGTCATAATCACAACATTTCGGCCTTTGTACGCTCCGGCCTTCTTCGAAACTATCTATAATTCTGAAAGACACACTTCCTCAGTACCCCTGAAGGACACGCTTGTCTGTTAGATCTCAGCTTCACTTCTATCCCCGTCTACTGTCAAGTTATGCCCCTCTATCCGCTTGGCAACTCTGATCATGCTGTAATTTCAGTTAATAATTCTCCCCAGTCGCCCTACTCTAGGAGCCTTCTACCAGCAGAGTGTTTACGGCTATCAAAGAGCTTGCTGACATCCATTGGAATAAAGTGTTCAGTCTCCCCATTGAAGACTGCGCCTCTGAGGTCTCTATCTGAGTGAAAGCTAGCATCAATGCGTTCATCCCATCCACAAAGTTGCGAGTTAAGCCTCATTCATCCTCTTCATTTTACACTGCTTTCTCGGCAGCCATTGATTACAGAAGACACTTCTTCAGGCTTTATTGTAGCGACGCGTCTGAATATAAGAGGCGCCTTTTTATCTCTGCCTTTAATAAGCGCAAGAGGGTCCTGAACAATGTGAAGCTGTTGTTTGCTGACAAAATAGAGCAGCGGATAGCAGCCCACAAATTTGGTTACAAATACTACCGGCGGATTTACAAAAGTGTGTTAACAATACTAAACCACCGATTCCTTTTTTTTTCAACATAATTGATATCCTCACAGCCACAGCGGAAAGACCGGGGGCTTTGCTCGCAAATTCAATTCCATTTCTACATTTGACTCGTAAGGTATACTCACTCTTAGCCTCCAACCTAGAACTGAGGCTCAGCAGAGTGATGTATGCATAATCCCCACTCTAACACAATTTCTAAGCTTAACTCCGATAAGGTAGGTGGAGATGACGGAATCTAAGTCATCGTGCTCAAGTAATGTGCCTCCACATACTTCCCCGTTCTCTTGAAAATCTACAACTATTGCCTCATTGCTTCTTGCTTTCCTGCTTGCTAGAAGTCCTTCTATGTAGTTTCCGTCTTTAAAACACTAGAGAACCTTCAGACATCTCTATTTATGGGCCAAAACGAATGCCGATGTCCCTCAAGAACCTGTCCTAGGTCCTACGCTTTTCCTGATCATCATCAATGATCGTTCTACTGTAATCAGTTCACAAGTAGATATCTACACCGATGACGCCACCATTTACTCCTGCTTCAATAAAAAATCTGCCAAGGCTGGTACAGTAAACCTCACTGCTGCTCTTGATAAGGAATTCAAATCTGTGGTGGACTGGAACAATAAATGACTATTAAATTTAATACTTTCAAAACAAATCTGTTTTTCTTTAATCACCATAGACAAACTCTCTTCTTACCTCCCATCTGTATGGGTGACGCTGGTCTCCCAGAAAGCAATACAGCGTGCCTCCTCGGCCTAACTGCCACCGCCGATCTCAAGTGGCACGACTACATTTGGCAGCTCACTTTCAACTACCTTCTTACCGTCTACCGTCGGGTTGTGGCTTTTCTCCGTCTTTTCACTGCTTCTACGAGCTTATCTCCCTAATGGTCCCTTCTACAGGAATTAACTAGGGCTACTAGACTGGAAACTTGGCCCCATTCTTTAACATCAAAGACAGTCAAATGTAAACGCCTCTTCTGCTCTTAGCTTCTTTTCTCGCCCTTCCCGCCTGTAGAACTCTCGTCCGTACAGTTGCTTCACAGATTGCTACAATCTGCAAGAGTATGTGCAACGTCAACTGCCATGTTTAATCCCTTAATTCCCATTTTTCTCTGATCCCGAATCTCTTGCTCGTCTTTCATTTGCTTTTCTCTCTTGTAACCCCCTACCCACCTATGGCAATGGTCTTGCTTGTGGTGAATCCATTAAAAAAAGTACGTTATACCTAAGTGTGCATGCGCAAAAGATTTAAAGCTGAGTCTGTCTTAGGGTGTTTAAGTCTATATCCGATATGACAACAGCCACGATACTTTTTGAACAAATTTTGAACTTTTTGAGAAAATACTTTCACAAAATTGGCAACATAAATAACAGAAAGATTACATTTAGACCTCACAACCATTCCTTCTTCTTACAGGGTAAAGGTGTTTTGAATTTAGAGTTTCAAGTACATCGAGATAGTCAACTGAATCTTCTCTGCTGGGAATTGTTAAAACATATCTAGTAAAATAGTCGGCCCAAATTGCATAACTTATTAAGTCTTCTGCAATCGCAGAACCGGATGTATTAACAAGTGTAGACAAATTTTCATACTGCCCTCTACGGAATTTAAGTGCTGGTTAATGTTTAACTCCAATCTTCAACCTGTGATTAGGTTTGCCAATATATTAATCAGAGTACTAATATTTAAAATTGTAGATCACCAATCTCATGTAATCGAGTGGGGAGCAGAAAATCTTTAAGAACTGATTTCAGCGTAGCTCAGGAAATGAAAGTAAGCAGTGAATTGACTAAGAAGATAACAAAGCTTCTCACATTAAGAAATTCACGAAGAAGATCTCGTGCTAACCTCCGTAATCCAGTGTTCGTAAGTAGTAAGTTGTGTGTCCCAGGAGGCAAGTAGGTAGGCGCAACTCTTATGTGAGAGTTGAGCAGCGAGACGCTGAGTACCATTTTAATACCACTTAATAAGTTGAACCTGCAACTTCCCGCATCATAAGATACCAATCTACTATTTCGCGACGACCGGTGTAATCAAATCCAATGTAATCGAGAATAAAACAATTTATAAGACCAAATAAATTATATTTTATGCCCAAATTGGTCCTGGGTATGACGGTAAACTGCATGCAGCAGCAAGGTCTCCAATTGGGAGGTTGTGAGAAGCATGGAACCACTTCTTAATTCCTGTTATTCACAGGTCCACGCTAACTCGGGGTGATAGTACCTGTTAGGGTCCCAGCTATGGGCAAATAGTTAAACCCCAAATTGGGGGTCAAAATACTATGGAAATATATAAATAGACTATGATAGAAATATATATACATAAAAATAAACTTTTATAGAAAAATATACATTTTTGAAGAAATTACCAGCAATACATTTTTAATACAAAAATTGAAGACATCTTCAATTTTCTAAAATAAAATAAAATTTTTCATCAAAATCTGACTAAATCTGGAAACTGGGTCCCACCCATTCACAGTCAGGTTAGCCAAACGCAGACGACAATTCTACTCCTGCAGCTTCCTCTCTCGCACTTCCCGCCTGTGGAACTCACTCCCGTATTCTTGCTTTCCTGACGGCTACAACCTCCAGAAATTTAAATGCAAAATCAATACTCATCTACTAACCACTGGCCTCTAGCTCTCTCCCCTCCCCTGTATAACCTTCCCTTTCTCTCCACCTATGTATCTGTCATCGCACCTGCTTTCTCAGCTTTCTATTGTTCCTTTTTAATTAGTTTGTACTCCTCACTCTTTTCTAATTAATCTTTTTACATTTATGTAACCCCCTGCACATCAGTGGCGTTTCCGCCTTGCTCGGGGTGAAATGATTAAAAAAAAAAATACGCTTACTTTTTGGAGAATTATGTTAAAACAAACCCTGATAGTAAAGAAAGCATTTTCATTTTGTGTGTAAAAAAGTTTTTTGAAATTGGCGCTATAAAAATAACCGCCATAGATTACTGTCATGCTGGAGTTTGTGGAATTTATTCTAATTTTTAATTCAGAAAAATTACCCTCGTATTTATTGTCAAATGAAAAGAATGGCTTTTTGTTGGACTTTTTGTGTACTTGAATATTTGGCAGACAGCCATGAGCCAAACCATTTTATAGTTCATCAATAGAAAGCAATCAGGAAGCTCAATCAGGAAGCTCAAAATATTCAATACGACGTGTAAAGAAGGCGGCCATATTTTTTCCGAGTATTGCCGATCAAATCCGGTTCAGTAGAGTGTCTGATTCGGGAGTGTTAAACTTTGACGTTGTTTCATTGAACAGATTACGTGCTGCGCTGTACTCTATATCCATAAACTATGGCGGGCATGGTCAGCGTTGGTTATGAGCCCAGACTACTACTGTACGTTGACGGAGACAAGTCAAAATACGAATTGTGGAAAGTGAAATTCTTAGAATACGAAAACTTCAGGACATCATTCTTTGCCAAGAGGACCAGAAAGAAGATGATGATTTCATGGTCAACACTTTTGCCATTGTAAATATAAAGTTGAGGTCTATTTGATCCACCCATGATTGTATTTAATAGGGATCTGCCGAGGAACTTCAGAAAGTGGTTAGAAGACTGAAAGAAAAAAAAATGCTGTCCTCGGCATTATTTAACATTTCGTCAAACAGAAGGTATTAGATGTCTCAGGAGAACTATATCAGCTATGGATGAGGTAACGACTTTCTTGTAAAAAATTTGGCAGGCAAGAAAAAAATGCAGAAAAGTATAATCATCTCTAAAAAAAACAGTCAGTTAAATGCCATACATGATTTTCGCTTGGGTGTTCATGTCTCGAAAGAGACATGACTGAATGGGCAAAAGATTTTCCCGCAGTCGGTTGCCATTACTTTACGCTGTAGACTGGTTGCAAACCAAGGCTATAGAACACAATCTGTCATGCAATTTATCTTAACTCTGAATGGAATTATTACATTTTTTAATATCTGCGCGTAAGTGAATATAACGAATTCAGCTAAAATTCGAATTCTGCTATTCGTTTTCACGTTCCGAGCCTCTAACCACTGCACGGCAACGTACATCCCTTTAAGAATTGTGCCGATGAAAAAGAAAAAGGACAAAAGACACCCTTAGACCATTCACAAAAAGAGTATTTCTAATTATTAATGAGTGTTTTATTTCTCCGGGATTCACGTAAAAAATAGTTGGGTTATTCGCTTAATTTTAGGTAGAATTTATGGAGATGCTCGTCTGCCTCAACATTTTAGGGAAAAACCTAAGAGTAATCAAGAATTTTTACTGGCAGCACACCGCCTGCATACGGACAGGTAACGAATTCAGGAAATATACAAAGATAGAAAGGGGCATAAGACAAGGATGTCTTTTCACCGGATCTATTTAACTTGTGCAACGAGACTATTCTGAGTACCCTAGAAGTTATGCCAGGATTCGTCATTGGAGGCCACAATTTAAACAACATAAGGTAAGCAGATGATGCAGTGCTGACAGCAGACACAAAAAGGAAACTACACGACTTCCTACAGGAGCTAGCTGAAGAGATTGACAAGGAAGGACTACAAACAAACTGCAAGAAAACCGAATGCATGGTCATCAGCAAAAAGAGCAGCCCAAAATGCCAAATACAGGTGGAGGATACTAAAACCAAACAAGTACAAAAGTATAAATACCTGGGAAGAATTCTAACAGAAGACGGAAAGTGTGACACGGAGATCTGAAGGCTGATTGGCATAGTGAAGGAAGCATTCCAGAAGTTGAGTAAAGTATTAAGAAACAGGACAATTTCACTAGAAACATAGAGGAGGGTACTGGATTGCTATGTGTTGTCAGTTCTGCAATATGACAGAGAATGCTGGACAATATCATCGAAGAAGAAGGAAAAGCGTGAAGCAGCTGAAATGTGGTTCTACAAAAGGATGCTGCAAATATCATAGGTCGAGCATGTGAGCAATGGTGAGGTTTTGGAAATGATGGAAACGAAAAGGAAATTAATACTGAGCATTATGAAGAGACAGCTAAAGTTCATGGGACATGCAGTGAGGAAGAAGAGCTTAGAGAACCTGATACTAACAGGCCAGATAGAGTGAAAAAGAGACAGGGGAAAGCAGCGGATAACATATTTGAAGGGTCTGATCAGGTGGATGATGGAACGAGGTTAGCGTGGTGTAACAGGGGAAAGCGTGCTAAAAGCCACCAGGGATAGAGAGATGTGGAAAGCCATGATCACCTACCTCCTGAAAGAAGAGGGCACATTGAAGACGAAGGGCGCAAACCTCTTTTTTAAGAAATATATCATCTTTTTTCCAGATTTCATATTCCTTTCTCAAAATGTCAGTATTCTTAATCTATTTTGGAGCCAATTCTGTAAGTTTGCATTTTTTAGTGCAAGCTTACTTTTTGCAAACTTTTTATTCCTGTTATACTGTTGTGTATCATTTTACAGAAAAAGGTTTGTAGCCTTAAAATTTTACGAGGTAGTTATCTAGTCTTCGTTACTGTTTACACTTTTCTTAATATTCAGGATAAGAGAAATGACGTCTTTCTTTTCCCATTCCCTCTCCTCTCCTCTCATAAAAATTAATCTCTGGATTCTGTGTACACGATCTCAATTAAAATTAAAAGCACTTCAAAAAGGTCTTCTTTTATCAACCAGCCCAATGCTCTTACCATCTTTATGACTATGAACAGAAAACTCATATTGACCGAAGCCAGTATTGACTGCAGGCAACTTATAATTCCCCGACTAATTACACGAATGTTTAAATATTTTGCCCAGCAACTAAATACATTTATATTGAAAACCATGATCCGGGTACGGGCTTCCAGCAATTTTTATTATAAACAAATACTGATATTTTCGTAGAAATTTTAAAGTTAGTTATTGGCATTTATTCAAAAAGCAAACAGAGTCAGACAGATCTTTGTTACGTTCTATAATTCCACATATCATTATCTACGAGGTGATTGAAAAGCAACAACCTATTTCATGTATGAGTAGCCACCCAGGAGTCATGACGTAGACCTTGTAAGTTTTTTTATTAAGGAATTGGTTAAAGAAGCAAGTCAACTAAACCAAGATTTTGGAAGAATGTAGAAGCGCGAAAGCAAAAATTTATGTCTTCCAAGAGTTTCAAGGGTTGCTGGTGAAATCAGTTGACGCTATTTCTAGGCGGCTCTAGAAGCTTGTTGCGAAATATGGTTCCATATCTATTTCTAAATAAAAACTCACTATTCTTCTAATATATAGTACTGTGCAAAAGTATTAGGATAAGAACTATTTTATCATTTTTGAGGCATCAAAATTAAGTTTAAAAATCACCCTTGTTTTAACACTTTTGCACACTACCGGTAGTGTGCAAAAGTATTAGGCCAGGGTTGATTTTTTTAAAAACCTGACTGAAATTCAAATACAGGATAAAAATCCAAACTTTTGTAAGAATTATTTAACATAAAAGGAAGAGGAAAGAAGGCTTTGGAATTTGAATTGGCCCCCAGAAAGCCCTGATCTCAATCCTATTGAACATCTATGGGATATTTTTGGATAAAAAAATGATAAATCTAATGTTACTTGGCAAGACACACTTTGGGAACAAATACAAGCTGCTTGGCAGGAGATATCATTAGATACATTGAAGGAGCTTGTGATGTCAATGCCTTACAGAATGAAGGATGTGATCAAAGCAAAAGGCTATTATACTGAATGTTGAATTTTTTTTGTAATTAGTATTTTTTCTTGTTAAAGCGTTTGTTAAGTAAATCGAATAAAATTACTTTAACTAAATTGTTTATTTTCTGTCAATATGCAATAAAAAGATAAAATAGTTCTTGTCCTAATACTTTTGCGCAGTACTGTACATTTCCTGTAAACTGATAGTATAAATAAATTATAAGCATTTTAAAATGGGGAATTACATTTAAACGACCCTGTATATAGATTGTCTCATTAATAAACATGATTGTTGTTTTTATAAGTTTTCATCGCCAAACATGACTATCAAAAAACTATAACAAGGGGTTACTGAGTTAGGTAAACATGAGAAAAAACAAAAACATTATTAAGGAGACAAAACAATATATAAACAAAAATTAAGATGGCAACAGATGTATTCCAACAGCTAAGTAGAGTATTGAGAGATTGGGAAATTTCGTTGGAAACAAATAAAAGTGCACTGAAATGTTACGTGATATCTGTCCTTCGATATAGACATGTATGCTAGACAATCTACTCAAGGAAGAAGGCGATACTTGAAACAACAAAAAGGTTGTTCTACAGAAGAATGCTGAGGATATCATGTACCGAAAAGAAACAACGAGATTTTGGAGAGAGTGGAAACTAATACTTAACATCAGGAAAATACAGCTGAAGATTCTGGGACATGTAATGAGAAAGGAAGGATTGGAGAACCTGATACTCACAGGTCAGATAAATGATGGAAACGAAAAGGAAACTAATACTTAACATCAGGAAAAGACAGCTGAAGTTTCTGGAACATGTAATCAGGAAGGATTGCTTAGATAATCACAGGGTGGATAGTGAGATAGACAGCCATAGGAAGCGGCGTGTGGTATATTAAAATGACGTAAACGAATCCAGAAGGATGCTGCAAATATCATGGATCGAGCATGTGAGCAATGATGAGGTCTTGAAAATGATGAAAACAAAAAGGAAATTAATACTGAGCACCAGGAAGAGAAAGCTGAAGTTCCTGGGACACGCAATGAGGAAGGAGAGCTTGGAGAATCTGATACTAACAGGCCACATACAGAGAAAGAGAGGCAGGGGAAAGGAACGGATAACATATTTGAAGGACCTAATCAGGTGGATGACAGAACGAGGATTGCATGGTGTAACAGCAGAAGGCGTGCTAAGTGCCACCAGGGATAGGGAGACGTGGAAATCCACGATCGCCTACGTCCTGAAGGGACAGGGCACATAGAAGAAGAAGAAGCAAATGAATGGCAGAGTAGGGTTTGCGAGAAATACTAAGACAAAGTTAGAAGGGACAGGAAAAGGTAAAGGGCTGTGATCATCCATGTCTTGAAGAAACACGGCACATAAAAAAAATAGCATTTGCCACTGAATTAAATTTTTTGCCGATTAGTCATATTTTTTTACATTTCTTCTAAAACAACTCTGTTGAACATATGATCTGTTGTAGTGCCCTCCTACGAGGAATGAACGCTTCCTCTTACTATATAGAATTACCTAAGTGACTTCCGGCAGTTAGTTAACGAAACTCTACCGTTCAGACCTACTTTTTTCTATTTACTTATTATTAACACTTACTATGTATATATTGATCTTGTTATACTAACACACTGTTTTGAACCTACTTCCTGTGTTAGGCGTTTTACTTCCGACCGAACCGGTCACTACAACTTTGCGGCGAAGTTTCGCCACAACAACTCCACAACATTTTCAGTCTATTTTTTTCTCAGTTTTCTTCTGTAAAATCCCATATTTGCTGTTTCAAGTCGCTTCTTCTTTATTTTTGAAAATATTGTCAGAAACGAACTTTCCTGAAAAATTGTTATTAGAACAAACTTTTAAGAATTCCAATCGAATGTAACGTTGTTTGATCAACGAATTCCGAATGTTTCCATGTAATGTTAACGGTACTGGTAATATTAACCGTTTCCTTACAAGGAAACATTTGGAATGAATTGACCGAGCAGCCAGTACTATTTCGGTTAAAATTTATATTATTTTTCTCTTAAAATACCTTTAAAAGAAAATAAGTTTCTCATACCCGGTAGCTGGTATCGCTCTTTCTTTTATTGATATTAGTCGTTTTCTTACAAGGAAACATTTGACCGAGCAGCCAGTAAAATTTTTGTTTGAAATTTTAAAAAGTCTTTCTCTTAAAACAATTTTACAAAAAAAAAAAAAGTTTCTCATGCCCGGTAGCTGTTATTGCTCTTTCTATCATTTTTATAGGCGTTTCCCTACAAGGAAACATTTGGAATATATTGACAGAGCAGCCAGTACTATGTTCGGCTGAAGTTGATAAAATCTTTCTCTTTAAACACTTTTACAGGTAAATTAGTTTCACATGCTCGATAGGCGTTATCGCTTACAAGGAAACATATGGAATTCATTGACCGACCAGCCAGTACTATTTTCGGTTGAAATTTATAAAATTTTTCGCTGAAAACTCGTTTACAGGAAAATAAGTTTCTCATGCCAGTAGCTTTTATCATTCATTCTATTGTTGATATTAGCCGTTTCCTTACAAAGAAAGATATAGCATTCATTGACTGAGCAGTCAGTCCTATGTTCGGTTGATTTGTTTTAAAAATCTTTCTTTTAAAAGACTTTCACAGAAAAATAAGTTTCTAATGTCCGGTAGCTTTTATCGCTCTTTCTTTTATTGATATTAGCCGTTTCCTTACAAGGAAACATTTGGAATTCCTTGATGAAGCATCCAGTACTCTTTCCGGTTGAAACTCATGAAATCTTTCTCTTAAAAGACTTTTACAGGAAAATAATATTCTAATGCCCGGTAGCTGTTATCACGTTTTCTTTAAATGATATTAGCCGTTTCCCTACAAGGAAACATTTGGAATTCATTGACCGAGCAGTCAGTACTATTTTGGTTGAAATTTATAAAATCTTTCCATTAGAATCCTTGTTTTTTTTTGTTTTTGTTTTGTTAGTAACCATTTTTTCTGTACAGAAATGACACATTTTTGGCAAAAACACTTTTTCATTTTAATATTTCTTAAATGAAAATCATAGAAACATCTTAATTCGTATTTAAACCAAAAAATACTGGTTTGCTTATTGGAAATACTACTTTTTCAATAATAATCAGACCCTAAGTCTTTAAAAATACACCTATAGAATAAATATGACCAACAACTATTGTCATGAAATCATATAATAGACTAGCAACAGAAATAAAGCTTTCATAAACATAAGAACTATGGTAAAAATTTTCTTTCTTGATTTTCTGTTTAATGTTATTTAAGTTCCTTTAGATACATCAGCAGTAGTCAGATATAATTCGTTTGTCCAACCTGCCCTATTAGTGCTATTTCATTGTTTCATTATCTTGATGGAATCCTTCTCCTTGATCATCATCGCCACAAATATCCGGAAATTTATCTAGATGGCTATGTAAAAAATGAACCTTAATACCCATATTACCGTATTAGTGATAAAGTATATTATTGATAATATTTATCACTTGATATGAATTTTGGCTATAAATTTGAAAAATTCTGCACTTCTGTTTTAAAATTTTTGAGTCAAAAACACTTTTCTCTTATAGAAATATTTTTTCAAGTGGCTGACGGAAATTTTTTATTGTGCTTGAAAACTGATATATTTCTACGACATTTATTAACTAAATGTTGTGATCAGCCAAGATCGTAAATTGATATTTTAGAAAATGAGTCATTTCCGTTGAGCAAAAATGGTTGCAAACCATGAAAATCTCAGGTCATTTTCGAAATCAGCACCATCAAAATTAGCTAAAAACATGATTTATTTCTTGACACCAAAAATCGTGTTGGCCAGTGTTATTTTTAACGGCTTAACAACACCTTGGACGTTGAATTAACAGTTGAATTAACCGTTATTATCTTCGCATAACCGGATAAACTGTTCCTCTTCCTCCGTAACGCTCTACATCATGTGGCTCTTGGCTTTATTCAAGATGAAAATTATTGCAAAATATATGAATATGTTGTTCTTTAAAAATACTTCATAATATATGATCGTGTGCATGTTTCTTTTTGTATGACAGTGTACAATGGCGACTGATTTGTTCTTAGAAAGGCAAGCATTTCATCTATGTACCCAATGATTTCTGTTAATTTATTCTGAGATATTTATTTATATATTAGTGGAGTTGATATCGATTTTTAACAAGGGAATTTATTTATATTCTAAGTAAAGCTTGAGCCAGTGAGTGCAATATTTTTTTGGAAAGTATGTAAAATATTTCTCCTAATCTCTCGAGAAAAAATAGTTCTGCCGTGAAATATCGTTGATGGAGTTAGATGAAATGAAGTCCTTTTTTCGTTCGGGTATGTTTTCTAAATGCTAAACGCTTTCCTCCAATATGCATTTCTTGTAGAAATTAAAGGTAATAAATAAATTATAAGTATTTTAATATAGGGATTTACTTTGCAATCACTTTCTGAATATATATATATATATATATATATATATATATATATGTATATATATATATATAGCGCAAACTGAGTGCTTGTGTTAATAAAACAGTCCTCAATACAGTAATACATAGTTATTAAATATACATTAAAATGCATGAGCATTGGGTGGATATATATATATATATATATATATATATATATATATATATATACACACTGCTTGCCATAATTATTAGGTCACTTAAGTTTTTTAAAAATGATGTATTTCATGCTATGTTTTAGTTTTTATGGCCAAGTGAATAATTGTAAATGAATATAAAATGGTTCTTTTGTTAATACTGTCAATAACGTGTGCAGCAAATGAATTTATAAATATTTAATAATTACCTATATTGCCGTTTCATTATTGAAAAAATGAAAAAAATTTAGGTTGTTTCGGACGAGTTCATCTTCGCATCCTTGCCTTGTAAAATTTTGGGAAGTAATAATATATATATAGATATTGATATCTAGTCCGTAAATGGCGAGGATAAGCCAACAAGATCAACTTAATATAAAATATTATGTGTTGTATCTGTATAGAGAGCACGATGAATGTTATCCAGAGCAATATGATATTTATAAAAGAAAACTCAACACATCATTTAGATTGGTTGAATTATAGTTTATAATCAATCTAAATGACGTGTTGAGTTTTTCTTTATATATATATATTGGAAGAACTTTAAGAGTGAATGTTATGTCTTCCTTATGAGAAGAGCTTCCGGTGAAATTAGTTGACGTTCTTCCTAGTTGTCGCGAGAAATTTTAAATAACGACTCATGCTAAACGCTTTCTTTTCATTTCTTCTATAAAACTATTGTTAATAAAATATTATATAAAAAATATCAAAATATTATGAGTATTTTAAAACGTGAAGTTACTTTACAGTCGCCCTGTATATTCACTATTCGTCCATGCATCATATACTGCTGCCAGATCTAGTCCGGTTGTCCTGCTATTTATTTCATCATTTTCTACAAAAACAATATATGCAATATTCTCGCTCTTGACCTGGTATCTATGTGCCAATCACTTTCCTATCGCTCTGACTTTGATTCGCTGTGTTTCTTCTACAAACATCATTGAAAACAACGTTCTGCTATGTGATATTTGTCCTTCTGTATGGCATCAAATGTTAGACGATCAGTTTAAGGTCAAAAAAGAGGCATGAGGCAGTAGAAATAGAGTTTTGCAAAATGATACCCTGGATTGAGCATGTGAACCAATACGAGGTGTTAAAGAGAATGCAAAGGAGAAGAAAACGCATTCTTTACATCAGGAAGGGACAGCTGAGTTACCGAGGGGACGAGGGTCTGGAGAATCCAATACTAACAGGACAGATACAGAGAGAAAGTGACAAGGAAAAGCAGCGCAAGTCATACTTGATAGGCTTTAGTAAATGGATGGAGGAACGGAATTTTGAAGAGACACCAAGAGAAAAATCTTAAGAATGACAAAGTACAGGAGCAAGTGTAAATTCATGATGGCCTACGTCCTGAAGGGATACGGCACATGAACAAGAAATAGAAGCATTGTCAACAATTATTATTTATTTGTTCAAAATTTATTTGGTCAACAAAAAATTTGAATATTTTCCCCGTAATTTTGAAACAAAATAAATATTTTTAAAAAGTGCTTTTTTCAAACAAAAAACAAAATATTTTTACAAAAGTGCCAATGGTTAATTTAATTATTTACGTCTTTTTTTCCGATTTAATATTTCATACTTCAGAAAATAAAATTAAAAAAATAAAGCTTTTTTTTAACTAAATATTTCATGCAAGAAATCAACTGTCTGTAATTCATGTGTCATTTTTGTAACTTTTCCTCTAAAATTAAATGTCTACATTTTTAATCATTCTTCGAAAATTTCTGAACTGAGAGCGTAATAGATTTTATATTTCTAATTTCAGTAAAACAAAATATTTTTATTCTTATGTTAAATTCATTTAGTCAACAAAAAATATAAATATTTTTCCGTAATTTTTAAACAAAAACAAACGCAATATTGTTTACAATGTCACACAAAACATCAAATCACGTTTACGCAAAACAAAAGAAAATAAATTTTTTAATGGAATTTAAAAAAATTTAAACAACAATTTTTTATATAATTATCTATATATGTAAAAGGCAATCTGTGAGTCTGTGTGTGACTGTTCCCTATGCACGCCTAAATTTTTAAGCTACTCTATTCAAACTTGCTAGGGACACATATCTACAGGGAAAAATTTAAATAAATGATTTTCATCTACTCCACTCATTGGCCTCTTCTCCTACTACTAAACTGTTCTTAGTTGCACGGGCAACGCCGGGCTATGATGCTAGTTATTAATATTTTCTAGTATATAATTTCATCTTTATTTTTATTAGTTGAAACATTGCCAGCCATTATCATTATTTATCAATTTTTAACTAATATTTAATTTCATTTTAATTGCTCTCAAATTAATGTGAACTAATAATATGAATTTTGATTTGTTTTTATTTTCATTTTATTTATACTTTTTTGTTGGTTTGTACAGATGGGTTAGCATGGCCGTCAGCCTCCATCAGTTACTTTTTCTTTTTTATGTGCTGTGTCCATTCAGCACGTAGGCGATCATGGCCTTCCACAACTCCCTATCTCTTGAATCTCTTAACATACTTTCTTTTGTTATCTCCACCAAACCCTGTTATGTCATCAATTTGCTCAGGCTCATCAATTGTGCCAGGCGTTGTTTTCCTCTGTATCTCTTTCACTCAGTCTGTCCTGTGAGTATCAGATTCTCCAAGTCTTTCTTCTATATTACATGTCTCATAAACTTCAGCTGCTTTTCTTGATATTAATTATAAGTTTTTTTTTTCGTTTCTATCCTCTCCAAAACCTTATCGTTGCTCATATGTTCGGTCCAAGTTATCCCCAGCATCCTTCTCTAGAACCACATTTTGATTGCTTCAAGTTTTTCATTCATGTTCTTTGAGATTTTCGCAGCCATATTGAAGGACAGACATCACATAACAATCCCGTACTCTCTTCTTTGTTCCCAACAAAATTTTCCCGTCTCTTTATACTCTGCTTAGCTTTTGGAATGCATCCTTGCTTATGTCAATACATCTTCGGATCTCCGTGTTGCATTTTCCATTCTTTGTTGGAACACTTCCCGGTAGACAACACAATGGCAGAAATAAAGTGTGTGCTATAATTTCGAGAAAACTAATATCGATCGTTTGAATCTAACCTCAGCCATTTCTTTTGCTTAAATGGATTCAATTTATAGTTACATCACTGGAAAATATGTCCTTTCTAACGTTATTTACTTTGAGTAATAATGAATTTATTAAAAACTTGAATAAAATCTCACTGTTTGCAAACAGTTGGCGTTCCCAGAATTGTGTGTGTCTAAGTTCAGATGATAAGGAATTACTTTAAGGAAGACTTATAAACAAGCTTAACATTCAGAGTATGTCATTTCACCGAAGTGCAAACAACATTGTTTTTCATAACGTTAAACATGTCGGATTTCGTGCCAAAGAAAATGTATTCGCTCGTAAGTTTACTGCTATACTTTATTTAAAAGAAATCTGCACGCATAATTTTTAGTTGAGACTTACGGCGACCATGTTCTGTCGAAAACAATATGCAGAGATTGGTTTAGACGATTAAAAAATAACGATTTTCATGTTGAAGTCATGGAACGCCCTAACTCACCGCAAAAAAGTTTTAAGACAAAGAATTAGAGTCATTACTTTATGAAGGCTCGTGTCTAGTGCAAACTGAACTTACAGAATCATTTAAAGTTGACCCCACAACCGTTTTCGAAACGTTTGAAAACATTAGAAATTATTCAAAGTCAAGGACATTGCATACCATACGTGTTGAAGCCGAGAGACGTCGAACGGCCTCTTGTCACGTGTAAGCAACTGCTTCAACGGCAGAAAAGGAAGTGTATTTTGCAACGTATCATGACTGATGATGAAAAGTGGATACACTGCGATATACTTAAGATTAGAAAATTGTGGGAGTAAGATCGGCCATGTATCAACATCTGTGGCAAAGCTGAACTTCCATGGTTCGAAACTTCTGCTCTGCATTTGATGGGTTGAGCTGGGTTTAGTTCATTATGAGCTGCTCAAACTGACCAAAACCATCACAGAAGATTGTTATCGACTACAATTGATGCGTTTGAGCCGAGCATTGAAATAAAACCGGCCGCTTATCACTTGTTCTAATTGATGCCATATGGCCTGGCTGAGCTGTACTTTCATAGGTTATTGTCATAGTGGCATCACCCATAGAACGGGTTGAACTCTTCCTGCAACTACATATACTTCCCCTCACAAGAGGAGGGCAGAGCTCAGAGAGTGAGAGATCTGTAGGAGATCAGTATAAGAAGATCAGCGGAGAGCGATAGGCAGAGATAGCCAAGACTGCTACCGTATGACTATTGCGAGTCCCAGTTATAGTATTACTTCCTAACCAGTATTTATTCGTTCTCCTAACAGAGTTCCATATATTATATTTTGCCGTGTTAATATATATTCGTTATTTCCTATTTTGGTTGTTGGTGTATTATTTTCTTACTGGGATTCTGAATCGGATCTACGAGACTCATGAAGATACGAAAACATGAGTCGACTCATGGCTAGCCTCAAAAGACGTGCCGTTTTTCTGATGTAGAATTCAAATACTGACAGAAAGTTGCAGAAAAGTAGAGCCTAGAGATGGGCAATAGTTTCAGTGACATGTTTCTTACTAATTTTAGTACTTTTCATGAAACATCAACAAGAATTTATTTACAGTCCTAATATTTTTTTAAAACTGAGCCCTGCTAATTTTCTAATTGGTGGGGCAAACAATTGTTTTATTCCAACCTGATTATTTACTTTTGAGGATTCATCGAGAGCAAATTAATTGGCAGAACATTACCTGAAGATTTTCTTTCTCGGTTTGTGCTTACAGATTTTCTCTTTAATTAAACTTTTCGTATTATTTAAATTTGATAAGAATGAAAATATAATTAATTCAATTTAATAATACCGTCTAATGTTTTAGCTGTTAATGATTTTCAAGCGGTTATTTTGAGTTTAAAATAGATAGAAAAGATATTTTTGATATGATTAATTGTTGAAGATTGTAAGCCAGACAGACCAGAATTTAAGTGGTATTAATATTGTATTACAACTTCTTCTTTACAAATAAATTACCTTTTTTTCTTTCTTATTATTTTTCTTTTATCGGGGTCATTTCGTACTAACTTATGTTTATAAGCACCCTACTGAGGTAAATGATCGAAAAAAAAAAACCAATCCCTTTATATTTTATCTACCCTCCTTATCAGCGATTGCTTCTGGCCATTCAATGATAGAACCCATTCCACCGAATGTTTTATCAATATTCTCCAGTTTATCGATCTCAGGTTCAGTTCAATCGTTAACACTGTAAACAAATTTGAACGTCAGATTGTCAAATTTCATGTAGCTCTATCACTGCCGATCACACCCCGAACAACTTCCAATCGCTGTGAATGGATGTCTCATTGAGGAGGCGCAGTACAGTGAAGTACTGTTGGGCCTCAACCTCACACCTGACCTCAAGTGGAACTCGTATCTATGATCAATAGACAGAGAGGCTGACAAAAGTTTCTGTTCCCTTTATTGCTCTAGTAAGTACCTGATTCTTCACGCAATCATCGAGCATTAAAAGAGTTAGCTCAGGTCGAAAATAAATACTTTTGTCTTATTTGGACAGTAGCTTCGCTGTCCTCGCTTCCCGGTCTTGACAGAGTTCAAAAGTGGCATCGAGTCCTTGATCTAGGAGACTTATTGTCTTCCAAACTTCTCTCCCACAGACTGAATATGGCGAGTCTCTCACTGCTCTATCGCTACTGCCACCGGGCGGAGAACATTAACCCAGTCGTGGTGCCAAAGCGTAGAGTCACGACTAGGGAACAAGTGACAGATATTTTTGACCGAGCTATATGGCCTGGTAGATCTACATAAAAAAGGACTTGTGCCACGTTTTGCCTTAAGTGGTAGGCCGACTATATACAGTAGTTGTCTCGCAATAACTGCACTTGTCACTGTCACTGTCAGCTCCCTGCCTTTGGGCGGAGAGCATTAACCGAGTCGTGGCTCCGCCGAAGGGTAGGGTCAAGACTGGGGAACAATAGACAGATATTTTGGGCAGGGTTATATGGTCCGGAAGACCCACATAAAATGGCCTTCTACCACATTTTGCATTAAGTGGGAAGGCCGATTAATACTGTAGTTTTAGTAGTTGTAAAGCAGATGCTTAGTTGGTCAGTAAGCTGGTACAGAGTTAGTTGGAGTTGTTTGGATATAGATTTATTATCCGGAGAGACTATTTCACTTCAATACTGTATAAAATTATTTCTACTAATAGTATTCCTGAATTGACTAACCCGTGTTCCAGTTTGTATATCTTCTTCAGTATAACTTACATTTTCTATCTCCATATCTGTTTTTGTTATTTATTATTTTGTGTGGTTTCTCATCCGGAATCCATAACAACAGCCAATCAACCTTCTTTGCTGCAGATCAAACAATTGATTTAATATGATTGCTCGACTTAATGTCAGTAGAAAACGTGCAACTAGGAAGGCAAAATGAGTTGCTCTTCCTGAGATTAGCATCAGTCATGGTAATGCAGGACAAAACCTTTTCTCTATGATAAATAAATGATATACATTTATTTTCACAGTTAACAACTAATTGTACGTCGTTTTTGAGATCAGCCCCTTGTTTTGTAGGACTTACATTAATACAGGAATAAACAGCCGTGTCATCAGCATAAATAAATCGATGCATTCCAAAAGTTGGGCAAAGTCCGAAGAAACAAAAAAAATGTTACAAACAAAGTTTCGTGAAGTGTTGTGTCAGGTTTATTATCCTAAATAGCAAACAATGACAGAAGATTTCCGCAAGGATTAAGGGAACAATAGATGACAAAATAAACGTGATTTCTCTTTTCCTTCTACCATGTCTTAAAATCTGAAAAAGAATTAGTTGAAGAAGATGATGAAGAGTAGAAAAATTAGAATCAGACGAAGAAGAAAAAGAAATACAAAATGAAGAAGAAGAATTAGAAGAACTAACAGAAGAAAAAGAGGAGGAACAATCAGGAGAAGAAAAAAAAGATAAAGAATCAAACGAAAGAGAAAAATCAAACGGAAAATCGAAATAAGAATAACCAGAAGGAGAAAAATCAGAAGAAGAAAAAAAAGATGAAAATCAAACGAAGGAGAAAATTCAAACGGAAAGTTAAAAGAAGAAGGAAAAGAAGAAGAATCAGATGAATCAGAATAACATGATGGAGAAGAAGATGATGAAGAAGAAGATTCAGAAGAAAAATATTCCCGAAGAAGAATAATCAGAAAAAGAAGATGAAGAAGAACAATAATAAAAAGAAGAATTAGAAGAAAAATCAGAGGAAATAAGTAACGAGAAAGGGAGACAGATAAAGGGAAAGTGAGACAAGGGAAAAAACGCATGATATACTTGATAGACTTGAGCAAATGAATTATAGAGCAAGATTTGGGAGGAATAACAAGAGAAAGACTTTTAAAGAAGAAGAAATAGAAATCTATAAGAAATTCTTTTGTCGTGAAAGTGGCTCTAAATGTGTTCTTAATGATATGGTGTTTTTCTTATTGCAGCGTAACTGTGGCACTAGCCCGAAAGTTTAGGGAATCTGGTAGAAATCGAACACACTACTCAATTAGAATGATTTTAGTGAGAGAAACTTGTTAACAATTACACCACGTCGACTTGCTCAAATCGCCAATAAAATATTACACTACACCAATAATCGTTGCTACAGAATATTTCTTTTTTTCGACCTAAGCGTATGAAGCCATACTTGCATCCCAAAATGCCCACGTGTTGCTTTTTATGGGATGTCTTTCCTTTTCAGAGAAATGCACTTAATAGACTTCCTGCTTATTGGGAGAGGCTAGAAGAGGTAGATGACTTTGTGTACTTGGAGTCCACCATCATTATCAAATTTACTCTACACGAGAGCTCAAGAGAAGGTTAGAAATAGCAAGAGGTAACTTGACAAAAAATGGGAAATATCTTTAATTGTCGGAATATCTGAAGGTTCTTTATACTGTGTGTATGAGTGAGGATTATTGTATCGTTGACTAAAATCTGTTTGATATTACCTACACGACTATATTTTTCTAAGAAATGTTGTTTCATTGTAATTAGAATAAACTTAATAAAAATTTATCTAAATGTTAGAGAATTTTTGTCTTTATTTTCAACTGAAATTAAAGCCAAAATAAGATGTTTAAAACGGCTCATGATTAAACATAATAGACATTCATTGTCTCTTATATTTAACAGTATATCCTTAGAAAATTATTCGCTGCCTCGATACACTAAATATATATATATAAATATATATATATATGGGGGAGTGCGGCGTGTGTGTGTGTGTGTGTGTGTGTGTGTGTGTGTGTGTGTGTGTGTGTGTGTACGAGAGGTCAAAAAGTAGGTGGAAAATAGGTGTGTAAATTGTGATGACACAATTTTAAATACCTACGACCTATAAGGAAAATTGTAATAAGAACTAGGTGACGCAGGTTTGAATCCTGCCAGAGGACGCATATCTTGTTATCAAGATTTTTCGATTATTCAGGGCAGTATATGACAATATAGATACTGCTTAATTGTAAACAAAAAAGAATAGAAAATCTATTCGGATATAAGTATCCACTGAAAATAATTTTAAAACAAATAAATTTAAAATATGTCGGACCTTACATTTCGTAACAGATTTCATAAATATTATGCACATATTGATAAATAATATTAGTGGCATAAACAAATGAATGTATCTTTCACAGATTCGTAATACTTAACTTTTATAAAGTTATCAATACAGATGTAGAGCGTTTATAGAGATATAGTTTTTGTTAGTGCTATAATAATAAGGTACGTGATTATTAAAACACTAATAATAACTGTCTATGTCTCTCTCTCTCTCTCTCTCTATATATATATATATATATATATATGTATATCCCGGCCAGAAGCAAGTGGATGTATCTATCCACACTGATGAGCTGTGATACAGCGAAACAGGCTTGTATATGGATGACGAATATGGATAAGTATGTATATACATATGTCTATATATATTTTTGTATACATGTGTCAGCATATATATATATATATATATATATATATATATATATATATAAACCATTTTAAGAGTAAAATCCATTTTTATATGCGTATATCCTCTCTCATTCCATGCACAGATAGCTTAGGGAATATGCACTCCGACTGACACCAAATAGGTCGAGTTTCGTTCCCGCCTGGAAGCAAGTGGATGTCTATGACACGGATGAACTGTGATACAGTGAAACAGGGTTGTATGTGGATGACTAATATATATATATATATGCTTTTCAATGAAGAAACTAAATGTCTGTCCAAACACAAGTAGTCACTCGAAATAATTTTAAAGTGATAAAATTGTTAAGTTTTATTTGTTTTTTTTTTTGTCAATCATTTCACCCCAAGCAAGGCATTTCACTGCCACTGTTGCGCAGGAGGTTACATAGGGAAAAAGGATGAGAAAGAGTGGTTAGGGGGTTACATAGGGGAAAGTGATGAGAAAGAGTGGTTAGGGGGTTACACAGGGGAAAGTGATAGGAAATGTCAGAAGGAGGGTGATAGGCGGGTAAGGATACCGAGGATGAATGAGGGTTGCGTGGATGGGAAAAGTGTTTGAGAGAATGGGTGCAATTTAGTGTGTTAGGAGGTGTTTATTGACCTTACATTTAAACTCCTGGAGATTCTAGCTGTCGGGGAAGCATGTATGCGGAAGGGGATTCCACGGGCGGGAAGTGCGAGAAGTATTAACAAAAAACAATTTACTATCTATTCCTTGGAGAAGAAAATAATAGAAACGACTAAGACGTGGATCTACAGGCGGATGCTGGGAATGACACTAAAAGAACATGTAAATAATAAAAATAAAATGGAAAATTTCAGTACACTAAACTTACACTCAGTAACGGAGAAATGAATATTCTGGGATACGCTGAAAAATTGGACATTAAGAAGACATACTGTAATCTATATGTGCGTTGTGGCGCATTGGATATCGGCTCGGAACGAGAAATCGGGGAGCCGAGTTCGAATTCCAGCCGAATTCATTGCATTCACTTACGCGCAAATACCCTTGGAAAAGGTATTAATCCGTCTCTTCCTTCCAGTTATGGCTTAAATAACAGGACAGATTGGGTTCTATAGCCTTGGTCGGCAACCAGTCTACCGCAGAAAGCAATGTCAATCTACTGTGGGATAATCTTCTGCCCAGTCAGTCATGTCTCGAAAGAGACATGATCGCCCAAGGCGTGTATCACGTATGGCATTCGACTGACTGACTGCAGATAATAGTTGGAAACATAAGTAAAAATTGGTATAAATTGGGGGATCAGTTTTCTAGTGTTGTGAAGTAATAAATTGATCCCCCACTAATTACTACTTAATAATATAACACATCTTTTCCGCCTCTAGCTATGAGTCAGATAACAGGACAGATTGGGTTATATAACCTTGGCTGGCAACCAGTCTACCGCAGAAAGCAATAGCAACCTACTGCAGGATAATCTTCTGCCCAGTCAGTCATGTCTCTTTCGAGACATGATCGCCCAAGAGTGTATTACGTTTGGCACTTAACTGACTGACTGACTGTAATCTAGGATGTCAGAGTGTAATATTGATTACTTAGATTAAAAACTTGGTGTGGACTGAGGGCGAAATGGGGACACAGACGTAGAGTAATAAATCAAATTGTAGGAAGTTGTGGAGACTAATAAATGCCTCTCTAAATGAATGATGGTTCAAGAAATAACAGAAATCTAAAAAATGCAAAGAAAATAACTGCATAAAAAAGATTTTTTAATCCTGTTTTGTGATTTTTTGTCCTACATTGTATTTATTCATTATTTTTAATTCTAGCTTCATAGAAAGAAAATCCTTTATAAAAATGCAAATGTAACGAAAGCGGAATAAAGTATTGACGTTTACGAAGACATTTTATGACTTCCATTTCTTCTCTTTTTTTATTTTGGCCTGACGTTTTTTTTTTAGTTTTTTTTTTTCACTTCCATTGTTTGTATTATAATTTAAATGTTCTTCTTTGTTTTACTATTTAGTAATTAGTTTCAATTTAGCTCATACTTATTTCATATTGATGTCTTCTTGTTTTATCTATTATGACAGATTTTCTTCCTAGAGTTTATTTTGGTTTTATTTATTCATTGAGAATTAAAACGAGATTTGGCTTCTGACCAAGACGATATTTTGTCTTCGACGCTTTGGGCTTCATTAAAATTCAAAATCATCATTACATTTCAAAACTTTTTAAACCATTCCTATATATATATATATGTGTGTGTGTGTGTGTGTGTGTGTGTGTGTGTGTGTGTGTGTGTGTGTGTGTGTCTAACCGGATCTCTAAAAAGTCTTCAATAAATGTGAAAAATAAGTTATATTAAGGAACATTTTCTATTTTGGTCTTTATTCATCCCACGTGTATAGCAGAAATCAGAGTTTCTATTAACACCAGAACAACATTTATTTATATATGTATGTGAATCTGCGTGTATAACTATGTGTATATTTATTGATATCCACACACACACACACACACGAATATATCTATATATATATGTATATATATATATAGAGATAGAGAGAGAGATAGAGAGAGAGTGAGAGAGAGAGAAAGGGTAGAGAGAGAGAGAGCTCTTTCATAAAATCCAGAGAATAATCAGTAAAATTATTGGCCCTAATCTGGCATTTCGACGTCACTTTCCCATGACCATAAATTTACTTCAGCTACTTCAGCGTACCGGCTCTATAATAACTTTCATTGCATTTGTCCGGATGAGATCTTCGCTATGGTACATAGACTTATTATATATATATATATATATATATATATTATCGTATCACCCCGAGTAAGGCGATAAAGCCACTGTTGAGGGCTACATGAGAGTAAAAAGATTATATAGGAGGAGAGTAAAGAGAAAGACGATCCATTTAGAAAGGATCAAGAAAAGGATAGGAATACAAGTGTGATGACAGTTGCAAAGGTGAAGAGAAAGGAAAGGATATACAGGGTGGTGTAGATAGAACTAGAGTCAAGTAGTTAAGAGTTGAGTATTGACATTGCTTTTAAATTCCTGGAAGTTGTAGCCGTCAGGAAAGCAAGAATATGGAAGCAAGTTCCACAGGCGGGAAGTGCGAGAAAAGAAGCTGCAGAAATAGAATTGTCGTCTGCATTTGGTTGATCTAACTGTGAATGGATGAGACCCAGATGCCAGTCTGGTTGAACGAGTAAACTCATGTGGCAGGGCACCAGTGACTTAAGTTCGTTGGAGCAAAAGCCATGAAAGTATTTATGGAATAGAAAATTGGTAGGAGGCTGATAGTTGGATGGGTTCGAAAGTTCCCCTGAGTTCTTAAATACAGTAACTACAGAAAAGGAGCAATCAGAGGCACATTTCTTCAAAACAATGACCGGGATTATGTCACCTCCACTCACCTTACCAGAGAGGAGGTTATGTGAACATCTCTCAGTTGAGCCTCAGTTCTAAGACGAGTAAAATATGGAGTTGGATCTGCGAGCAAAGCCACATCCCGTCGGTAGTGAAGTAGCTGGAATCGAGCCGCCAAGTCGGTACCTATCAGATTACTATATATATATATATATATATATATATATATATATATATATATATAATTGTTATTATTATTGACTCTCTCGTCGATTTCAACGTATGAGCGTCTAACTCAGTTAGACTGCCACACAAAGAATATTTTTAGAGTGTTGAAGGCTTGTGTAGCACCATACACACTTTTTGGAACTTCAGTTATTTAACCCATAAATGGCGGGAAGGGACGGATTAATACCTTTCCCAAGGATCCAGTGCATAAGTGAATGCAGGGTCTTTGAATGGAACTGGAACTCGGCTCTTGAAGTATCCATTATACTAATGTATGAATATACATATATATATATATATATATATATATATACATACATATACAAGCACATATAATATATAAATGCTCTCATAGACCCGCGTACACACACTCACATATACACACGCACACACATATTAACACACACATAAATAAATAAATATATATATATACATAAAAAATGGGCGCATGGAAAGTTATATTAAACATGGAAAAGAACTTCAAATTTTATTTTTAGATGCAAAATTTTAAGTAAGAAAGTTCTTATTTTTTTGCTGCACTAGAACATATTGTCCTTTTCTTTTCCAGGTTTAATAAATTGTTCCGTTCTTTTCCAGTTTTAATATAATCTTAAATGTTTTACTTCTCATTCGTGCATTTTCCATGCAATCCATGATTTTTCCAGGCTTTGCTATTAATAAAACCGCATTCAATAATATTTAAAAAAAAAGAAAATATACGCAATTGATAAAAAACACTAAAAAATTAATTATTTATTATTAATTCTGATAATCAATTCTGGTAAAATTTTAAGTGATAAGCAAAATTTGATTGACAATAATGATAAAAAATATCACCAGAATTTAAATGTTGAAAACCGCATGCAAAAATATTAAACATAAAAAGTTATAAATAATAAGATTTATTACTAGAAGCGTTAATCACTCACTCACTTATGTATTAGTCATTTAGACTCCCTTTTCAGACCTCACATATTTTGAAGTAGCTTTTTATCTACAGAACCAAAATTCCTTTTTTTCAAAATGTAGCTAAGAATGTGTCCTATCTAAATCTGTAAACTCATCGAAATTTGGTTGAGAACTGAATTAGTGGTGAACCTTGAAATCTGTCTAGATCTACTCGATATCGGACATAAGAATATATTCACCCCTTGCCGTGCCAATAATTGTAACGCATGCAAGTATAATAAATAAGAATCAATCGTTTAGTTTATTTATATCTGGGCAGCAACCTTTCTTTGGCGAATCTTTCATTGAATGCGACCGACAACAATGATTGAATCAATCTTCTATTGAGTTTTTTCCGTTTTGTTGGAATTAATGAATATACAAATTGGCCAAAATTTTTATCGTCCCAAGCACTTTTAGCAACTTTTATTGCCATTTTTAAGGGTGTCTTTATCTGTGGTGTCGTTTGATTTTTATTTGTTTTTTAAAAAGGAGCGTTCATTTCAAGCAGTCACACACCGCGCGTGATAAAAATTTACACGAGGATTTTTCCATTTAAAATTAATCATTCCTTTTTTTATTTTTACTAATATATACATATACATACATACATATATATATATATATATATATATATATATATATATTCATCAAGCTGACAAGAATGGACTATAAAGAATTTATTTCCTCTTTTTCTCCATATCTCATTTTCTGATGAAGTTTCTGGTGAAACTTCAATAAAAGTAAAACATGCTATATTGATAACCTTTCCTATAATGCATATAACTGTTATATTTGAAGCAGAAAAAAATTTACAATAATTTTTAGCAACACAGTTTTGCGGTCAATTTTTTTGTTACCACAACTCACACCCCTAAAGATGACCTTGGAAGAAGACTGAAAGTACATGGCTACATTAAGAAATGAATGATAATAACATCTGTCAACGTACAGCTAATTTCTGACATCTTTTGATTGGAATAAGCGAAAGATTATCCGTGAGTATGAACAGATTTTATTAAAAATAAGCAGACACAATGTGGGCAATTTATTTAATGTGACATGTCTAAAAGAACGTTTAGTGCCTAAATACACAATATCTATCTATCTATCTATCTTTCTTTCTATCTATCTTATTCCCCACCGATAGTACGACACTGAGTTTCAAGCCCAACACAATATTCAGGCGCTATGAAGAAAGTGAGTGTTGCATCCACTGCAGAAAATAAAGCACGTAATATATATATATATATATATATATATATATATATCAAATCCGAGATTAAGAACAGTATGGTTAAATAAAAAAGACAATATAGTTTTCCTCTTGTCTTCATTATTTAACTATATATATATATATATATATATAGAGAGAGAGAGAGAGAGACAGAGACAGAGACAGAGACAGAGAGAAAGAAAGAGCGAAAATGTAAATAGATAGACAGGCCTGTATATAGGAGTAGATAAAAAATTAACCGTAATTGTTATAGTGTGTGTATGTGTGCGGGTGTGTTTGTGTGTGTGTGTAAGAGAGAGAGAGAAAAACTGACAGACAGACAGCCAGACAGAGAAAGAGAGAGAGAGTCTACGTGTCCACTCTTGCGAGTGAAACTCTGTGTGTTCGGGGAGGTGTCTGTGCCCGCATATATAATTCAAGGAATTTAATTCATGGCCATTTTATTGTCCGGGGTAAATTTGTTTTAATCTTTGGTTTATAGAATTTCCCCTCTTTATTTCGACATCAAACAATTCAATTTCCTCATAAATTTTATTTGTTTCTAAATTATATCCCAATTTCCAAAAAAAAATTTCCTTTTCCTCATCACTTCATCTTTACTATTTTTCTCTTTTTATTATGTTTTATTTCCTTCTTGCGTTTTCATTCAATTCTTTCCTTGTTTAGTGACGTTTTATCCGCGCTTTTCCTTTATTTTAGTTGAGAGCAAAATTCAGTTTCCGTTGCTTTCAATTTACTTCATTATTACATTTATCTCCTTACTTATATTTATTTATTCCAAGTAAAATACTTCTTTCTTTCTTTCTTTCTTTTCCGTTCTTTCTTTCTTTCTTTCTCTCTATTAATTTCTAGTATAAAAGTTAACGTTTCTTTCTTTCTTTCTTTTTTGATATTTCTTACCTGTAAAAATGTTCTCTTTTCTTTTTTCTTTCCTATTTCTTTCCTTCTTTCTTTCTTTCTTTCTTTCTTTCTTTTTTGATATTTCTTACCTGTAAAAATGTTCTCTTTTCTTTTTTCTTTCCTATTTCTTTCCTTCTTTCTTTCTTTCTTTTTTGATATTTCTTACCTGTAAAAATGTTCTCTTTTCTCTTTTCTTTCCTATTTCTTTCTTTCTTTCTTTCTTTCTTTCTTTCTATTTATTCCTAGTATAAAGTTCTCTTTTCTTGTTTCTTTTCTTTTTCCTTTCCTATTTATTTCTTGCTTTCTCTTTCTTTCTTTCTTCCTTTCTTTCTTTCTTTCATTCTTTATATTTATCCCCAGTATAAAAGTTCTCTTATTTTTCTTTCTTTCTTTCTTTCTTTCTTTCTTTCTTTCTTTCTTTCTTTCTAGTATAAAGTTCTCTTTCCTTTTTTCTTTTCTTTTTCTTGATTTCGCTATCTTTCTTTCTTTCTTTCTTTCTTTCTTTCTTTCTTTCTTTCTTTCTTTTTTCTTTCTTTCATTCATTCTATTTATCCTCAGTGTAAAAGTTTCCTTTTCTTTTTTTGTCTTTATTCTTTCCTATTTCTTTCTTGCTTTTTCTTTCTTGCTTTTTCTTTCTGTCTTTCTTTCTTTCTTTCTTTCTTTTTATTTATTCCCAGTATAAATGTTCTCTTTTCTTTTTTCTTTTCTTTTCTCTTTCTTTCTCTCTCTCTTTCTTTTTTCATTTTCTTTCTTTCTTTCTTTCTATTTATTCCTACTATAAAAGTTTTCTTTTCTTTTTCTTTTCTTTTTTCCTATTTCTTTCTATTAATTTTCTGTAAAAATATTATTGTTTCTTTCTTTCTTTCCATCTATGTCTTACCTGTATAAAAGTTCTCTGTTTGTTTGTTTGTTTGTTTGTTCGTTTCTTTCTTTCTTTCTTTCTTTCTTTCTTTCTTTCTTTGTATTATTCCCATTATAAAAGTTCTCTTTTCTTACTTTATTTCTTTTTTTCTTTATCTTTATTCTGGCCTTTTTATTTTTTTCTGCCTTCATGTTTATTTCCAATGCTCCCATCATTTTCTTTCTTTCTTTCTTTTCACAATATTCTACTTTATATTGTCTTCCTTCCTTCTATTCTGACTTTTTTTATATCTTTCTTTCTATTTTATCTGTTTTGTTTATTTTCAATAGGTCTCTTCTTCGTTTCTTTTTTGACAAAATTTACTTGGAGTAAAAAAATCAGAAACTGTGGTGGCCTTTCATCATCCACGTCTTGAAGGGGCACGGCAAAAAGAAGAAGAAAACAAACAAGATTGTGTAAATAGTTGACTGAATAACTTTTAGGAGTTATATGGAAAAAACAAAATTTACTAAGAGGTACAAAAAACAGGATATTGGGAAGAGTCATGTTCGCCTACGTTCTGTGAGAATGTGGAACAAAGAAGAAGCAGAAGAGGAATTATAATAAGAAGAAATGACTGAACCGCTAGTTAAGCTTTATTTCGGAAGGCTAATAATATAATTAGGATGTGCGTTGTGGTGCATTGGGTAGCGGCTCGGAACGAGAAATCGGGGAGACGAGTTCGAATTCCAGCTGAATTCATTGCCTTCACTTACGCGCATATACCCTTGGGAAAGGTATTAATCCGCTTATTCCTTCCAGTTATGGATTAAATAATAGGACAGATTGGGTTCTATAGCCTTGGTCGGCAACCAGTCTATCGCAGAAAGCAATGGCAACCTACTGCGGGTTAATCTTCTGTCCAGTTAGTCATGTCTCTTTCGAGACATGATCGCCCAAGCGTGTATCACGTATGGCACTTAACTGATTGTATAATATAATTATTTACTGGCAGCAAACCGCTTGTATACGAACAGGTTACAAATTCAGCAGATATACAAAGATAGAAAGGGGCGTAAGACAAGGATGTGTCTTTTCACCGGATCTGTTCAACTTGTATAGAGAGAATATTTTGAGGACCCTAGAAGTTTTGCCTGGATTTGTCATCGGAGGCCACAATTTAAACAAACCTAGGTACGCAGATGATACAGTGCTGATAGCAGACACAGAAAGAAAACTATAAGACCTCCTACAGAAAGTGGGTGAAGAGAGTGATAAGAAAAGACTACAAATAAACTGCAAGAAAACCGAATGCATAGTCATCAGTAAAAAGGGCTGCCCAATATGCCAAATACAGGTCAGGGATGCTAGAATCATGCAGGTACAAAAAATTAAATACCTGGGAAGTGTTCTAACGGAAGACGGAAAGTGCGACACAGAGATCCGAACGCGAATTGGCATGGCGAAGGAAGCATTCCAGAAGTTGTATAAAGTATTAAGAAACAGGACAATTTCGCTATAAACAAAGAAGACAGTACTGGATTGCTATGTGATGTCAGTTCTTCAATATGGCAGTGAATGCTGGACAATATCATCAAAGATGAAGGAAAAACTTGAAGTAACTGAAATGTGGTTGTTCAGAAGAATGCTACGAATATCATGGATCGAGCATGTGAGCAATGATGGGGTCTTAGAAATGATAGAAACAAAAAAGAAATTAACAATGAGCATCAGGAAGAGACAGCTGAAGTTTCTGGGACATGCAATAAGGAAGGTGGGTTTGGAGAACCTGATACTAACAGGCCAGATAGAGGGGAAAATAAACAGGGGAAAGCAACGGATAACATATTTGAAGGACCTAATCAGGTGGATGACGGAACGAGGATTGCATGGTGTAACAGGAGAAGGCGTGCTCAGAGCCACCAGAGATAGGGAAACATGGAAAGCCATGATCTCCTACGTCCTGAAGGGACAGGGCACATAGAAGAAGAATCAGGTGAATGATAGAACGAGGATTGCATGGTGTGACAGGAGAAGGCGTGCTAAGAGCCACTAGAGATAGAGAGACGTGGAAAGCCATGATTGCCTACGTCCTGAAGGGACATGGCACATAGAAGAAGAGCAGCAGAATATAATTTATCTGCTGTGTGCAGAACAAATACCTCTCAAAAATACCTCTCACATGATGCTAAGAAATTAGCTTTATTTGGGAAGGCTAATAATATAATTAGGATGTGCGTTGTGGTGTATTGGGTAGCGGCTCGGAACGAGAAATCTGGGAGACGAGTTCGAATTCCAGCTGAATTCATTGCCTTCACTTACGCGCAAATACCCTTGGGAAAGGTATTAATCTGGCTATTCCTTCCAGTTATGGGTTAAATAACAGGACAGATTGGGTTCTATAACCTTAGTCGGTAACCAGTCTACCGCAGAAAGCAATAGCAACCTACTGCGGGATAATCTTCTGTCCAGTCATTCATGTCTCTTTCGAGACATGATCGCCCAAGCGTGCATCACGTATGGCACTTAACTGACTGACTATTATGTGGGATATATTTCTGGGGGATATTTTTGCTCGCTTTTTATAAAGTACTGTTTTTTTAAACATTAATTATATTAAAGAATAGAACACTGTAACTCTAGTAAAAGAATAAAAAATTATTTTTAAACCAGTACAAACCAAATGGTGAACAAATAATGATCATTGTATTTTTCATTTTGTTATGTGGGTGGGGATGCGTAATTAATAATTGGAATGCTTCTAACAAATTCAGAGGGGATCTGAAAATGTAAACCGTCCCGCACATTATTCACACGATTTACATTAGTATTTGCCTATATTACTGAGATGAGGTAGTATTTACAGTATTTACATTATTCGGACTATTGTCTTCACCTTTGTTGCCATTTGTACGACGTTTCGGCCGCTGCACGCTCCGGCCCCTACCACAATCACTGAGGAACATCATACTTACCCACCGAGCAGCATTACCCCGATTGATAGCCACGAGTCACCTCCCTCCAACCTCGCAAGCCACCCATTCACCACCGTTGCAGCCCGGCACTGAACCCACAACACCCCGGCCCAAGTCACAGAAACCAACTAACGTCCACATCCAGTGTGCCATGTGTCGGTTCGAGGTTCCTGGCGCCTGGGGAGGGCCGGAGCGTACATTGGCCGAAATCTCGTACAAAATGGCGACAAAGCTGAGGACAATAGTCCAAGTAATGTAAATACTGTACTATTTACATTCTTTGGATTGTTGTCCTCATTTTTCTTTCGACTGTTGTACCCTCGCACCTTATTCAAATCTCAGAAATACAGACAAATGTTGAAGGTGAATATGACAAAAAAAAAAAAAAAAGCCGAGAGCAGCAGTCCAAACAATGTAAATAGGTAAGTAATTAAAGTATCTCATCTCAGAAATATAGACAAATATTCTCCACTTTTGCTAATAAACAAAGCTTATCGACCATTATATAAAAACAACCTACATAAAACAATTAATATAAGAGAAATATTAAAGTATAACCAGAGTCTGTACAGCAAAGAAACTTGAAATATTCGAAGCAATGAATGTACAACGAAAACAACCTATATTAAATGGTTTTCGTCACAACAAACAACATCTTAAAATATACACAATATATATATATACATATATATATATATATATATATATGTGTGTGTGTGTGTGTGTGTGTGTGTGTGTGTGTGTGTGTGTGTGTGTGTGTATTTGCGGGTACATGTGTGCTTGTTTGGGGCGACGTGTAGGAAATGAAGAAAGGAAATACGAAAAGTGTTGTGAATAATCAAACTAGGTTTGTTGTTCAAGTAAAGAAATTACCGAAAAAAAAAATAGGTGTAAAGAGATTTGAATCGATCAGTAGACTGGAATAAATGGATAATTATATCGATGATCGGATTGAGATAGAAAAAGATCAAAAGCATTAATAGATGTTACGAGAATTATATAAACTTACAATAGATATATAGTAAAAGAAGGATATATATATATATACAGAGAGAGGGAGAGAGAGAGAGAGAGAGAGAGAGAGTTTGGGAATAACCTCAATGTGGTTGATAGAGACTTACATATAAAACCATTGATAAAAACGGATTGAAATAAATAGATAGATAAACAGATAGATACATATGAACAACATTTGATAGATACACACATACAGACAGACAGACATAGATGACGTTGTCTTTATAAACTTACATATGAAATATATATATATATATATATATATATATATATATATTAGAAGACAATTGATTACGCAACTTTAGTTTAAAACGTTCGGTATTTTCATGCATTTTATATTAACTACAATTTTTTTCAAATGAACAACAGAGATTTTCAGAATTTACGACTAGACATCTAAAATAACCAAAATTTCAAATTTGAAAAGAAGAAAGAGTTTTTCAAAAATTATAAATACTTTTATACGGTTGTGTATCAACCTCAAATTAGCATATACGTATATACGTATCCAGGTAAAGAGAACTAAGATTTTTAGCATTCTGAGTTCTTCGGCATTTACATTTTTTTTTTGAAAAGTGCACAATTCAACATATATTGTAGAGCAAAACATAATTATAATCAAATTTGTTTTTCATTTAAAATGAATTTACATTGCGACACAGAAATTTCTATGTTTCGAGATTTTACCTCCTCATCGGACAATGTTGAATTCTTGTTGTGAAAATGATTTACAGGTGAATGCATAAACCAGTACGCTTATTATTTAAAGAGTTGATATGGATGAGGAAAAACAGAAGAAATTATGTGTTTAATTTAACTAATCAGAAATTAACTTTTAAAATTTGAAAATATAGGTTATATGTTTTGAGAAATACAGTTTTTTTTTCAATCTTAACAGAAAAGTGTCAGTCATTTGAGCCACCGTCTCGACTGCTTTACTCCCGGCGTGATGTAACCATTATCGTTACCAGATTATTTTATCAGTTTTCTCCGTATCCCACATTTGTTAAAACAAAAAAGAAAGAAAACATTTTATATTTTTGATCTGACTTAAAGGGACGTTTTTAGTATGATTATCCTTTTTTCATTTCGGTTCAGAATTCATTTTTTGCTTAAAATTTTACTTTGTAAAAGTTTTAATATCTATTTAATATTATATTTTAATACAAAACAAATTATCGGATATATATACAAATTAATGGATATTCTTTTATGAATAATTTTTTAACAATATTCTAAGGTGTATATTTTACAATAGTTACATATGGTATTTTTTCATTACCTTTATTTAATAGGGGATGTGCGTTGGGGTGCAGTGGACATCGATTCTAAACGACAAATCGAGGAGCCGAGTTCGAATTTCAGTTGAATTCCTTGCATTCCCTTATACACAAATACCCTTGGGAAAGGTATTAATCCGTCTCTTCCCGCCAGTTAGGGGTTAAATAATAGGACAGATTGGGTTCTATAGCCTTGGCTGGCAAACAGTCTACCACAGAAAGCAATGACTACCTACTGCGGTGTGATCTTCTGCCCAGTCAGTCATGTCTCTTTCGAGATATGATCACCCAAAGCGTGTATCACGTATAGCACTTAACTGGCTGTTATTTAATAGATTTCTATTCTTGAGATATTTAATAATATTTAGTTTTTATACAGATACAAGGGGCATGGGCCATTTAAAAACTTACATATTCTATGTTTTTTTTTTAAATTTTCAATTTTCAGCTTCTGTAGACTTAAATGACTGAATATTGAAAGAAGAAAACCTGTATTTCCCAAAACATAAAACCTATATTTTTAAATTTTCAAAGTTGAACTTAACTCTGAATAGTTAATTTGATCATATATATCATTTTTTTCTGCCTTCCCACATAAATTGATTTTATTTCGAGCTGGTAAGAGTTATACAGTGAGAGAAATAGAAAACCATACTTCAATTCTTTTCCCGGATCTGGGTGCTTGATTAAGAAAACCAGAATGCAAGACGAAATTAATTAGTTCGGCCCCGTGTTTGGGATGAGAAGTTAGAAAGAATTCTGAATGGCGATTTGAATAAAACGATCGGACTGAAACAAGGCCTGTTGTTAGAAAGAAGACGGGAGAGAAAGAGAGAGGAGAGAGAGAGAGAGAGCGAGTGCAAGAAACTTTCAGTCCTAATTTAACCAACTGGAAGCTGAACAAACCATCGATCTATAGAAATAATACAACACGAATATTATCGTGCTGAAATATCAGCAAACTGATATTTCTTTTTCGTCACTTACTTTGACTTGTTTGTAATCTTTTATTCATTCTATATATATTATTATATATAAATCTACACCGTCGTTGCGGTGTTAAATATGGTTTCCATGTACCAATTTCTCACATGTCTGGACCAGCCTAATAAGCAAGATGGCTTACGGGCAATAGCCGAATACAAAGTTGAAACACTGGATATAGCTATGAATGCGGCCCCGACGAAGTTTATGATATTAGCAACAGAAGTTAGAATGTGTAGAAACGATGCATTGGAAAAAATATACCACACTGAGTCCTATGGCCAGTAAGCATCGACTGTGTATACTCTAATTATTGAAAGATAATAGAAAGGGGGTTGAGGAATATTCCCAGGTCGAGTGCAAACTTGATGCTGAGCTAAGGAAAATCAAACAACTGTTCATAATGAATGGCTATCACGAATGTGTGATTATATCTGCCATTGAACGGATATATACATATTCTTGAGGAAGCCAACCAATTTAGATATGGTAGTATGTTATCATATTTACATTTCGAACAGAGCAAACATGCTAATGGTATTATAAAATTGTTGTCTAGTTCTGGACATTCTGTCAAAATACGTTTAATTGATAGAATTTGTTTACATGCTTGCCACACCGATTGAATTTCATTCTTCTTCGTCCATACGCCTTGTTCTTTCAGAACGTAGGCGATCATGGCCTTCTACGTCTCCCTATCTCTGGTGAGGCTAAGCACGCTTTCTCCTTTTACAACACGCAACCTCCTTTCTGTCATTTTCCTGATCAGGCCAGTCAATAGGTTACACGTTGTTTTCCCTGTCTCTCCTTCCTTCTTTCTGGTCTGTTAGTATCAGGTTCTCTATACCCTACTTCCTCATTACATGCCCCATTAATTTTCACATGCTCAGTCCATGATATCCGCAGCATCCTTCTGTAGAACCACATTTTAATTGCTTCAAGCTTTGCCCTTCATCTTCGATGATATTGCCCAGCATTCAAATTCATATTGAAGACCTGACATCACATAGCAATCCAGAACTGTCTTCGTTGTTTCTAACGAAATTTTTCTGTCACTTCATACTATGCTCAGCTTCTGGAATGCGTTCCACTTCATGTCAATTCGCCTTCGGATCTCTGGATCGCACTTTCCATCTTCTGTTAGAACACTTCCCAGATAACTAAATTTTTGTATATGCTTGATTTTAGTCTCTCTCACTTGTATTTGGTATTTTGGACTGCTCTTTTTGATGATGACCATGCGTTCGGTTTTCTTGCAGTTTATTTGTAGTCTTTTTTTTCACTCTCTTAAGCTACCTTCGGTAGATCTTGTAGTGTCTTTTCCGTGTCTGCTATTAGCACTGTATCATCTTCGTACCTTAAGTTGTTCAAATTATGGCCTCCGATGACAAATCCTTGCATAACATCTAGGGCCTTCAGATTAGTCTCGCTGTACAAGTCTAAAAGATCTGTGAAACGACACTTCCTTGTCTTACGCCCCTTTCAATCTTTGTATATCTGCTGAATTTGTTACCTGTTTGCATGCAGGCAGTTTGCTGCCAGTATGAGGTTCTTAATTACTCTTATGTCTTCCCAAATATATCGAGGCTGCTAAGATTTCCATCAATGTTTCTTTTCTTGTTTCGGTGTCTTTAACGAACCCGCACTGTTCTTGTCCTGATTCTGGCCTGATTCTGCTTCTCGCTCTATTCATCAAGATTCGAAAAATCAGTTTTGTAATGTGGCTCACTAAACTGATTTTTCCGTGGAGTTTGCACTCGTTTGCACCTGATTTCTTAGGTAGTTCTATGAAAGTCGACTTGCTTAGGTCGTCCGATATGACTCCACTATTATAAATTTCATTTATTATTTCTGTAATTTTCCCTACGCCAAATTCATCCAGGGATATCAGTAGCTCAATTACAATGCGGTCTGGTCCAGATGCTTTGTTTCTCTTCAGTTTGGCCATTGCAGCTTCCAATTCGGACGTTAATATTTCTGGTCCATCCTCATCTTTGTGTATTATTGATTGCTCTCTTTTGTCGTGCAAAAGACTTTTTATATATCCTTCACATCGCTGGAGTATTTCCTCTTTCTCCAATATGACTGAGTCCCAATTTTAGGGAGTAACTTTTATTAGTAAGTAAGAAAGAAATTTTCATTCTCTTATTGCCAATGCGCAAGAGGGCTATTTACGGCCTCATCTTTTCGATACGTCCTGAAAAATGTATAGCTTACTACGAGTTTGGGCTGGACTGGATTGCTTTGTGAATAATCATCCCATTATTCCTGCCATTTTTTGAAAATGTATTTGTTTATTTCCTCCTTAAATTTGTAGATGGAATCTTTATCTCTGTATCCATTCATTTCTAAAGTTGATGTGGCTAGGAATCCAACATAATACTACTTTTCTCTGTTCATTTAAAGCTGATTTTATGTAATAATTTAATGATCATTGGGTTGTTGTGTCTCTTTTCTTCTCCAAGACTGATAGAACGGAAAATGAGTTTGAAAAAATTAGGTTCTTTAATTTGCTTTTAGTGTTGATGTCTGGAGATAATTCAATGGCAAAAGCCTCGTTTTTTGGTTTTTGTTTTTTGTTTTTGTTTTTATTATTTTTTGACTGATTGCTTCACATCACATTTTATCGTCATTTTTTGAGACGTCTGTATATATTTTTGTGTAGTCGTGGAAGTTTTCTAGTATTTTCTGGAATGTGTACAAAAACGTAGGAGGGTGGGTTACAATAAACCGATAGACGCACAAGAACAACCAACGAACAGTAACAGGTATAACAACCAAGTAGAAAATATATCTGCCTAGGACGTATGCACCCGTCTCGTGACGTATGCTCCCGTCTCGTGACGTATGCTTCCGTCTAGTGACGTATGCTGCCGTCGAGTGACGTATGATTCCGTCTAGTGACGTATGCTGCCGTCGAGTGACGTATGCTTCCGTCTAGTGACGTATGCTGCCGTCGAGTAACGTATGATTCCGTCTAGTGACGTATGCTGCCGTCGAGTGACGTATGCTGCCGTCTAGTGACGTATGCGGTATTTAACAACCTTCCCACGTAAGGTTATATGCGACACAAGGTCTTTTTATTGTGGGTGTTCCCGGCTATATAGCCAGGCCAAAAAATGTCTGTTTATTTCTCCCCAGTCGTGATTCTACCCTTCAGCGGAACCACGACTTGGTTTGTGCTCTTTGCTCGGAGGCAGAGAGCTGACTGTCATAGATCCGTCTAGTTACGAATGCATTATTTAGCTGTCCCTCCCAGTAAGGGCAACATATGACACATGGTCAGTTTATAACTGGGCTTTCCGGGCTATATGGCCCGGTCAAAAAATGTCTGTCTAATATTCCCCAGTCGTGCTTCTACCCTTCGGTGGAACCACGATTGGGCTATTGCTCTCTGCTCGGAAGCAGAGAGCGCCCTCCACCCGAAGGCAGAGAGCTGGCAGTGTCTATGTTTAAGATCCGTCTAGTGACGAATGAATTATTTAGCTGTCCCTCCCAGTAAGGGCAATATATGACACATGGTCAGTTTATAACTGGGCTTTCCGGGCTATATGGCCCGGTCAAAAAATTTCTGTCTAATATTCGCCAGTCGTGCTTCTACCCTTCGGCGGAACCACGACTGGGTTATTGCTCTCTGCTCGGAAGCAGAGAGCGCCCTTCACCCGAAGTAAGAGGGCTGACAGTGTTATAGATTCGTCAGTCTAGTGACGAATGCTGCTAGTTCGCTCTAGTCACAGTCTTTTATAGACCAGACCATATCCATTCCGGGGTAGGATAGGATATTCCTCTGCAACACTTGGATAATTGATAGTAAAGTACCTAATTCGTCCTCAATGGATTTCATTCAAAGTCCATATGGTTTTATGACATGTTTGGTATGATTGAAATGATTACAATAATTTGGTTCAAATGTAGATATATGAGCGGGATTAGTTAGGCACGATTAAAGTTTTACATAATACTGAAATGCCAGTTGCATGCTTTTTCTAAGTAAAAAAAGACTGCCGTGTGATGTTCTTTCTGAAGAAATGCTCCACTTAACAAAGGTCTTCAGCCTCCCTAAGTGATTTATTGTAATTTTTTACTTGAATGCACATTGGTAATCGCTGATTAGGCCGTTCTTTGCCAAGTAACAAGTCAGTCTGTTGATAATTCTTTCCATGGTTTTACACAAACAACTGGTTAAAGCTATCAGCCTGTAATTCCCTGGTTCTGCGTCATCCTTCTTAGGTTTCGGAATATGATTGATGAAAGACAAAATTGGAAAGTGGCCACTTGTCCATATATTATAAAACAATTTTAGCAGGAGCTTCAATGATTTGCTTTCTGCGGTAGACTGGTAGCCAGCCAAGGCTATAGAACTCAATCTGTTCTGTTATTTAACCCATAAGTGGAGGGAAGAGGTGGGATTAATACCTTTCCTAAGGGTATTTGCACGTAAGTGAATGCAAGGAATTCAAATGGAATTCGATCTCGGCTCCTCGATTTCTCGTTCCGAGCCAATATCCACTGCACACAGCGCACATCCAGGAAAAAATTCTGCTATTTTTATTTTTGATTTGATTTTCATTTATTAAGATTTGTTTAAATGCAGATGACCTGTTAAGTAGCGTTATTATAATTTATGATGTTCCGATTTCAAGGAGAAACTACACGTTCCATCGAAGATCCAAAAATTAACTGATTCCGAGCTTAACTGATAAAGACGTAAATATCGCTTGATGTATATAAGTGCATCATAATTCTGTTTGTTTGTTTTTTTATAGATGCTTTGTATGGTGATGTGTATTCGTAAGTGTGTGTGGTTTGTTTGTGCGGATACGTGTGACTGTGTCTATAGAAAACTATGTCTCAAATATTGATCTGAATGCGACTGAATGGTAGGATACAGAACAAATAGAAAACGCTAATAAATCTAAGACGTTTCACTCTTATTAAAGCTTCATCATTAAATGAAATATGCGAGAAAAAAAAAGAAAGAAAAATGAAAAAAATTGGCATTTTCAATGGTTAACCAGACTTACAAAGATCTTGTCAAGCAGCGTTCATTTGTATAATTTATAATTTTCGTTTATCTATGCTAGATTTGGATGATAATGTATATTCATCTGGGTACGTTTGACTAGTATGCATTATTATTGGTGATTGTCTTCATTTTGATTTGCTTATGAGTCAAAAACATTACGATACACCGGTTGTAGTAGTAAAAGACAGGCATATCTTTGATTCTTTTAGTATCGATTTATAAAATTTAGTAATGTAATGTAATGTGTTATAAGTGTGCTCAAAATCCTCTCTATTATAATAAAAACCGTTATATATATATATATATATATATATATATATATATATACATATATATATATATATATTTACAATACAAGAAATCTAGAAGTGAGCCACCACCTACCGTGGTTTCACACAAACACACTGAAGAACGCTTCTTCAGTGTGTTTGTGTGAAACCACGGTAGGCGGTGGCTCACTTCTAGATTTATAAATGCCACCCTAATTAAAATAAGACATAATTTTTTTCATGCAAGAAAATATTTTACCACGTGTATACCTCTGCTGTCAAAAATGATGGCAAAATATTTGAGAGAATAATTAGCGTTTCATCAGAGGTTATGCCCCAGCCTGCGCGTGATAGGGGTATATATATAAATTTATATGTTATGACCTGTTGTGTTCATGTGAATTATCAGTAATTGGGACTCAACTAATTAGTGCATTCGTGTATTAAACAGTACTTTTTATACTGAGGTTCACTCAATTCATGGAACGAGGGACCTTCAAGGCAGAGAGTTACTGTAAAAAGGGTTAAACTGAATGAGTAAAATCCGAACGAACAAGAAGATGGTAGGAAATAAAGATTATGAGAATAAGAAGGATAGATAAGGATAGACATTTGGCCATTTTCTAAGCGTCGCTTAGATGTGGTACATGGACGAATGTATGGAGTAACCAGTGAGGAACATTTGATATGTAGAAGTTTTAAATGCGATGGTAAGTGAAACGTTAATGCAGGAATGTGATCCCTCAATTAGAATGTTATTTGGAAAACGTCTGTGGGGAAATATTCTCTTAACAGTTGTTACCTTATTCTATGTAACGTGTACCTACATCGCCCTCAATAATTTCTCGTTTTTTGTACCTCTTAGTGTTTTTCATTCGTTGTTTTATGACCTAATCCCTCTTCTACCATCCATTTACAGAATTCTTTTTTCGTAGGTCATGCGCTTTTTTCCTATGTTGCTTTTGCCTTCAATAGATCATGTGAGTATCAAACTCTTTTAGCCGTCTTTCCTCATCGTGTACCTTAAAATTTTCAACTGCCTCTTCCTGAATCTAACAATGTGCCCTTTTTGTTTCAATTTGTTCTAAAGATTTTCGTTGCTCACATGTTCAGTCCATGATATTCTAAGAATCCTTCTGTAGAACAAGCTTTCTATTGTCTCTTCTTTCTCCTTCACCTATCACGAGATTGTTCAATTTTTACTGTCATATAGAAAGACCGATGTTACATAGCAGTTCAGTACTTTTTTATTCGATTCTAAGGAAATTTTCTTGTTTGTTAGTATTTTGCTTACCTTCTGGAAGGTATCATTCGATATTGAGTTTTTTTCTAGATCTGAATTTCGGTGTTACAATTTCTGTTCTATATTAAACTAGCAGTCTAGCCCGGCATTGCTCGGGTCTAATGAAAGCTTTAAAACAAATCCATGGTCCTGGAGCTCAGACTCAACCTAAATAATATTTGTGTGAAGTTTGGTGAGAATCGGATAAAAATTGTGGATTTGTATAAAGGACATACAGATAGATAAACGGACACACACACAAACATCTTGCCTTTTTTATATATATATTATCGATTTTTTGTACTATTGTAAGAACTGCAACCTTGAAACTTCTGAATATCGTTTCTTATGTCTTTGTCTATGAGTGTATCAAATTTGATTAAAATCGGACCACTCCTTCTATAAGCCGATTTTTTCGATGATCGATTTTCGATATTTATCAAGGGTACTTCGACACAAAACCTAGCTAAGAACACTCGCAGACGCTTATAGTAAACTGTGTAAATTTTCAAGAAAATCTGTTCAGCCGTTTCGAAGTCTATAGGTAACGGACACACACACAGACACACACACACCGACAAGGTTCCATTTATAAATAAGTTTAGATTTTTCTCAGCTATGTAAATATTTGTGTCTTTTTGATTTTGGTATCCCCATGTTATCTGGGATTTTTTTAACTGACAAAGGTACTCTTGAAATACGATTAATGTATTGGTGGTTCGGCTCCTTGGAAGTAGCACGATGTTAAAAAGCGTTTGATCTACTGGAACTAATGTTTAGAGCCAGTTTAAAGTCAGCGTCGTCTTTCAACCTGCTTCCATTTTTTATTCTAGCTATATCTTGAAGAGAAAATTGCTATGTGGTTTGATTATTTGAATTTTTGAGATTCAAGATTGTATATAATTTTTAATTTTCAGTCTCTCTGCTCGCACTTTGTCAAAAAAGTCAGACACGAGCGCTTATTATTCTCATTGCTTGACCAAAACTAAGTGCAATGAACGAAACGATGTGGAACTGTTTTTATTTCGAATAAATCAATAATAATTTATGTTTTATCGTTTTAAGACTATTGATTTTTTAAGCAGGGTTAGTTTGTTTACGATTGTTTTATTTTCTTATTTTTGTGTTGAGTTGAATCAAAATGTTCATAGAGTAAGTTCGCAAAGATGGACTAATCATAAAAAATAGATAGATAGATAGATAGATAGATAGATAGATAGATAGATAGATAATGAACTCTCTGTGATGCATAGATGAATGGATAGACATGTCTGATATGTAGATATGTAGAAATAAATGGATGGATTGACATGTTTGATATGTAGCTATATAGGAATAAAAAGTTTGTGATTAATAGATAGACAGATAGATAGATAGATAGTTAACGAAAAAGTGAAATAGACACCGATATATATATATATGTGTGTGTCTGTGTGTGTGTGTGTGTGTGTGGTTCTGTTATCATCTGAACTCTCACGTGGTGTGACGTCATAGAACTGCATTACAAATTTACCAACTGCATCTGCTATTTGGTAACTGTTATCGTTGCTTAGCAAAGTTTTATGTCAACACAAGATAAAATCGTCACTGATGGTGGATTCTTTTATGTTAATGTTCTTGTAACCTCTCTAAAGATGGCTCATGTGCGCCGAAAGCTTAGAACCAACTTAATAAAAAATTATCCAAATGTTGGAGAATTTTTGTCTTTATTTTCAACAGAAATTAAAGCCAAAATACGATGCTTAGAACGGCTCATGATTAAACATAATAGATATTCATTGTCTCTTATATTTAGCAGTATATTTAAAAAAAATATATATGTATATATCTATGTGTGTGTGTAGGTGTGTGTGGGTGTGTAGGTGTGTGTATTAACCAATTTTTTTAGGTACAACTCAGCTGTTATAGTAAAATGTTAGGTGTATTTAAGACTTCCCTGGATCAGAGACAAGAGTGAAATCCTGACCAAACATATTCTAATAAAATATGCAGAAGTTTTATTTTTCTGCCGAGATACACATTATATTTGGTACTAAATCGATTCTATCTTCTAATCGTAAGGACGACCTCCCCCCTCATGAAATAACTTCTGTAGTTTATAAGCATGTTTTTAGCTGAGGCTTTAATTACATAGGGAGAACTACTCAGCGGTTTGATACTATGATTAAACATATTCCAATCAAAATCAGGAATCATATCTCGCAATAAATTGAACTCTCCTGAAATACTTATTTTTCCTCAATTTGTGAACATCTGATAAATAGCAGAAAGTGTGCTCTGGAATTTAGTGCTGATTGCTTCATTTTAGAGTGACTCTTGATCATCCAGAGGAAACCAAACGTGGCTCCGCCTAAGGGTAGATTCTTGTTTTGGGTGAACAGACAAGATCCTGACTCTGCCTTAAGCACGGTCTACGGGATATTTTTTGGCTGAACTCAACGGCTCAGTATCGCCGCATTAACTGACCTTGTGTCACATTTGCCTTGTTAGGAAGGTGGTAAATACAGTGTAAATTGGTTTCATTTCGATTAACGCGGCACTATCTCTTGGTTTACTCTGCTCACAAGCGAAGAGGGACTCAAAAGGGGCCTAATCGAAGTGTGGGTGAATAGAACATAGCCCGACCCTGACTTAAACAGGATCTACGGGATATTTTTGGCTGATTTTAAAAGTTTAGAATCCCCACATTAATTGACCTTGTGTCGTATCCGTCTTGTTAGAAATATTCTAAATACCGTAACCGTCTCTTGATCAACCCTGTGCCTCCGGGTGGAGAGGAACTCAAATGTAGCTCCACCGAAAAGTAATGTCTTGTTTAGGGTGAACAGATAAAACTCTGCCTTAAGCCTGTCTACGGTATATTTTGGGCTGGGCTTAATGGCTTAGAATCACTTCATTAATTGACTCTGTGTCCCATCCACCTTGGTGGGAAGGTGGTAAATTCCGTGTGGACTGGTTCATTTTCGAGTAAAACGAAATACTCTCTTCGTCTAATCTTTGCTTCCGAGCGGAGAGGGACTCGGACAAGGCTGTGGTGAAGGGTAGAGTTCCGTTTGACGTGAATAAACAAGAGCCCGACACAGTTTTAAGCTGGGTCTACGGAATATTTTTGGCTGACGTTAAGGACCTAGAATCCTCACATTAATTGACTTTGTGTCGAAACCGCCTTGATTAGAAGGTAGTATTACTAATATCACATGACCCCTGACTGAATCTGGCTAACCATTCTAGCATTCAGTCGAATACACCCACGTTTCGTTTGTTGATCTTGTATCATTCAAAGCAGGATGACTTGTCTCGATTAGACCAGAGGAACGGTATATAATGAAAAACCAGATTTAAGACTACCACGCCACGGTATAGATTTATATATATATATTTATATATATCGAATAGATAAAATTACAAACGAGTCAAAGTTTAGTGACACAAAAAATATCTGTTGACTGGTATTTCAGTAGCACGTTAATATTCATGATCTATTATCTCCACGAGTAGATAATTTGTTGAACTTGCAGCTCGTTGAATTTTGTCTGACCGTTTCTTACTATATTACTGGGGACAGGCTATTTCAGCGGGTCCGCATCAATTCATCGCTGGTCCTCGTCTCACTGAATTTCGCTTTTCACCCCAGTTTTACTAAAAATATACAAAATCGAGGTGTTGAAGGGACGGATTTCTATTTTCGCCTCCCTATATATGACTTACTATCTCGACATGTATGTAATATCATTTAACCATTTCGAATTCCAGTGGAAGGGTAGAAAACTTACTTTCTGTTATTTTCTGCCTGTTCTTATCAGCTGTCCTGGTAATCAGTAAACAGGAAATTATCAAGGCGTATTTTGACCTAGGTAACATATTAAAAGCCACTGACAAATATTTTGGCTAACTCACTTTGATAAATTGTGCTTGCTTCTCTCAACAAAAGAATTTTGCACTCAGTGGATTCTTGTATCTGTATTTTCCGTTTGTTAACATTTCGGCTACTTTACCCAACAAAAATAATTGTAATAACCAATTTTAGAAAAATTTCTTCTCATTTTGAAAACACTTAAAATTATACCAGCCATCTGAAAATAGGGTTACATCACTCCCAAGGTCACATATCACTTATAAAATGAATGACACTATAGCTACCAGTTACACTATTTAGCATGTGTATAATTTTTCAGGCTCTACCCTACTAAAAAAAAGAAACAATTTCCATGCAATCGTGCATTGAACGTGTTAGTTTTAAAAATACTATCAAGAAGAAAAAATTTCTATTCATAATAGAAGTGCCCTTATTGTAAAACTATGCAAATGCAAAAGTGTCCTTTTTTTAATTCCATGCAATAATATAAAAATGCTTTCTTCTTTTGTTTTCATTCAATAATATGCAATTTTGTCTTCTTTTTTTCATGGGACAACAGTCTATTTATATATATAGGTTTTACTTGTGTATGAAACCTATGTGTGTTTATACACATAGGTTTCACACCCATTTTGGCAGAAACAACAAGCCCTTTTATCTTCTTTTTTTTAGTTATGTGTGTGAGTGTGGTTATGTATGTGTCTCTTAGGGCTAATTCATTTTTCGTTGCCGAACTTCTCTTTGCATGGAGAAGTTTCAATGCCTTCTTGACATGAGTGTTTTTTTTTGTTTTGTTTTTTTTTCAGCTCCTGCCGTCAGGTTCAATTAGATCTCGTATTCCCCTGCCGGTTCTATTCTGTTCAGATATGGATCGCTAGACGGTGTTTCCTTTTTCGTCTTTTGTACCCTCAGCGAGACCTCCTTATTCCGATTCTCTCTGTATTTCTTTATTTTCCACACTACCACTACCCACGTAACACAGAACAATAAAATACTGCTCCCCACTTACCAGTTTACCAAAATTACTGCACTATTCATCCAGTCCATATATTCTTTTCCCAAAGTATTTAATGTCTTTTAACTAATAGATATCAATTTTATCTATTAGTTTTAATAATACCGGTATTCGCTCTATCGTGACCTGAGAGTATTTATTCATTACCGATTCCCATAACTGTGCAGTTATTTAAGGTTTTTTCAACCAAATTTATTATTGAGTCTTTTTCTTTAAACTTCTCGTTAATCTGGAAATAAAGAGGTAGGGACCTGGACATGTCGATCACAGAACACCCCAGATTAAAATTTGATCAGAGTTAAGTGTGGCTTCACCCTCAGCGTTTTAGTGGGTTCTTCTTCACAAAGCAAGGAAAGATCAATAAATAGGTTTTCGAGCTACTACTATTCAAACTCCCTCAGTTATACCAATATGGATTGCTTTTCTGATCTTGTCAGTTCGCATCCACTTTTTCATTTCAAAGTACGAGAGTCGGTATACATCAGGATATTCACACCATCGATGTGTAAACAGCGGGACTGTTCGCTAGGCCTAGCTGTGATTAGTTTCTAGTTATTCATTCTCATCTTTTCCATAACTGATAATTATTATATTTTGCTCTCCCCAGTATTTTCTCAAAACTTTGTTGAGCAGGAGCAAAACCGGTTGTTTGTTTTCCATTCTTTTATTTTTTTTATTCCTCATTATGTCTTATATTGTTAAACTTAATAAGTCAGTGTGGTAGACATCCACTTGCTTCTAGTCGGGATCGAAACTCGACTGATTGGCGCATGGGATGAGAGGGAAAAATTTTAGCGTGTTATATATATATATACTGTGTATACTCACGCTAGTCACTGAGAGAACAATTCCTATATATATATATATATATATATATATATATATACACACATTAGTCATCCACATACAAGCTTGTTTTTAGATAGATAGATAGATAGATAGATAGATAGATAGATAGATAGATAGATAGATAGATAGATTGAGATATATTGATATCAGCAATGCCTTGTTTTAAACTGACCGACAGATGGATAGCGAGAGAGAGAGAGAGAGAGATGATTTCGATAGTGAATTTCATAGCTAAAAAGGTAATGAACAGAGTCAAATAGACAGACAAAGGAAGAGAGAGAAAGTGATAGATAGATAGATAGATAGATAGATAGATAGATAGATAGATGATGGTTTAGATAAATAATGAAAAGAGTGAGATATATAAACAATGTGATAGATATGTAAATAGATACACAGAGAGAGAGAGAGTGAAAGAAAAAATTAATGATCAGAATTAATATATATATGTGTGTAAAACCGAATAACACACACCCTTTACTTGCTACATAAGTCTTGACAACGCCAATCTCTTCAGGCAAATTTGATATATTAATAGCTCTGTATAAAAGTTTATTTGTTTTGATTGTCCATTGGGCATTTTTCGATCTACCGTCTGTTTATGTAACCAGTTACTATTTTCTTATACACATATATATAGGATGAGATGGAGAAATTGTCGTATAAATTCCGAAAATATGAAAATATCACTGACATCTCATTTTAGTAGATACTAGTGTCATAGCCCTGCGTTACCCGTGCAACTCAGAACATTTTAGTAGTAGAAGATGCCACTTTTTATTTTATATATTTTGTTTTAAAAAATATTTCTTTTGTTTCAAAATTACGGGGAAAAATATTCACATTTTTTTGTTGAACAAATAAATTTTTCAAACGTCGGAATAAAAATTAAATATAAAGGCTCATTTTTTTTTTTTAATAAAAAAATATTTTAGTCGCATTTGACATGTGTAATTTGATTTCTGTGACGTAAAACATCGAAATAAAAATTAAATATAAAGGCTCATTTTTTAATGAAATATTTTTGTCGCGTTTGACACGTGTGATTTGATTTCTGTGACATAATTCAGCAACCATCTTAGATCTTAGATGTTTTACGGATCAAATGTAAGCAATCGGCCCTATTGGCCAAAAAGTGCGAAAGGGAAAATTGCTGAAATTAACCCAAAAAGTATGTGTTGACCTGGCTTCCCTGTAGATACGTGTCCCTAGAAAGTTTGAATAGCGTAGCTTAAAAAATGTAGGCGTGCATAGGGAACAGTCACACACAGACTCACAGCTTGCCTTTTATATATATAGATATTTACAAAAAATACATAAAATAAATATAATTGTTGCCTTCAACCACGTCTTTCAACGTCTTCGGAATCTCCTGAAATTCATCCGGACGGTCTTTCTGTTTAAGTTGTAAATGCTATCGTGATCCTTGCTTTCTGTTCATCGTTGGTATTGCTAGGAGATTTGTTGGACTCTCTCTCAACTGCACCCCACAAAATTGTCAAGAGAGTTGAAGTATAAGAAGTTTCATGGCAAGACGTAAGTGTTGATATGGCCCCACAAATTGTTTGACAGCCATGAATGTTTCTAGACATACAATCTTCCTGCAACCGTCTTCTTTTTCTTTTTTTAATCGTATCACCCCTAGCAAGGCGGTAATGCCACTGATATGCATGGGGCTACATAAGTGTAAAAAGATTAATTAGAAGAGAGTAAAGAAGAAGACGAACCAGTTAAAAAGGAGCAAGAGAAGAATGAAAATACAGATGTGATGACAGTTACAAAGGTGGAGAGAAAGGAAAGGTTATACGGGGTGGTGAAAGAACTAGAGTCAAGTGGTTAATAGATGAGTATTGACATTGCATTTAAATTCCTGGAGATTGTAGCCGTCAGGAAAGAGAATATGGAAACAAGTTCTACAGGCGAGAAGTACGAGAGAATAAACTGCAGGAGTAGAACTGTCGTCTGCATTTGGTTAATCTAACTGTGAATGGGTGGGACCCAGTTGCCAATCTGGTTGCACGAGTAAACACCTGTTGCAGAGGCACCAGTGACTTAAGTTCGTTGGAGCAGAACTCAGAGCTGCACAACCTTCTATATAAACTTAGTTTTCCGTTCTGACACTGAGGTTCTCAACAATAAATTCAGAAGTTTTTTTTGCTTATCAGAATTATCAGAGTAAGATTTCCGTGTTGCCGCACCTTCGTAATCACCAGTAGACTCGCCAATAAATTTACGACTTCTCTGCACTGTGGTCACATTGACCCCCAAGTGTTATGGCAAAGTGAATTGTGTCACTTTTCGCTCTTTATCTCAGATAGTGCGTAACTGACCCTACAATATTGAGCAGTCGACAAAATCAAAAGGAAACAAATGCATGCGCAAAATTAAAAATATAAAATGGCGACAATTTACCCATTACCCACACACTTACATATATAAAGGCAGTGATAGATAGATAGATAGATAGATTGATAGATAGATAGATAGATAGATAGATAGATAGATAGATAGATAGATACCCTTGGATTGATGCACAGATATATCTGAACGGAAACTTAGGAAAATATATGTTAAGTAAAGACATTATAAAACTTTTTCGCAACTAAACAGTACACACACGCAGACACATACACACACACACACCTATATATATATATATATATATCAGTAAAACAAGTTCCGATGTTCAAATTCGCTGAATGGCCATTTCTCCGTAAAATTTCTACGAAAAATTTCTCGTGTCATAAGCAATGAATTTTTTTTCATTAAAAAAGCCAAATAACAGAATGAACAAAGATATTTTACCTGCAGAAGTTCAAAAATGAAATTCGTTACTGATGACACGAAAAATCTCTCGAAGAAATGGCCATTCAACGAATTTGAACATCGGAATTTATTTTACTTTATAATTCGCTCTGTAATTTGAATATAAAATGCATCGAGCCATCCACATTGATCAATTTTAATATTAATGTAATTAATATTAATCAGGATCGGGTTTTTGGGATTTACCTACCTGCTTTGCTTTTTGATTTAAAGTTATATATCTATATATATATAGATAGATAGATAGATAGATAGATAGATAGATAGATAGATAGATAGATTTATTTATTGTAAAGTGCTCGATATCGGGGGTGGGAATAAAGTTTTATAATGTCTTCACTTAACATATATTTTCTTAAGTTTCTGTTCAAATTTATCAGTGCATCATTCCAAAGCTATCTATCTATCTATCTATCTATCTATCTATCTATCTATCTATCTATCTATCTATATATCTCATCTTTTTTTCATTCTTTATCTCTCATAACCTAGCTATATACATATGTCTATGTGTATGTGTGTGTGCAAAGGGTAAATAGGTAAATTGTCGCTATTTTATATTTTTAATTTCATCATTCTATGACATTCAGCCTCTGTCCCTGAATGAAAAGTTGCATATTACATAATTTCCTCTAAATAAAGTACTACTAATCCATAGAAATAAATTGACAGAGTTATGTAAACATAGTAATTATTTCACTATTAAAATTTAATTAATTATACTGCTCATTTATAACTTATGCTCTAACAATTATTACATTAAAAATTAATGTCCCACTCAATACTTATTTGTTTTCTTAACTACCCTAGTTAAACAGTTTAGCCATATTAACAAATTCATTGGTATAAAATTAATTTCTCCAAAAATCTAACTCTGACCTTTCGTCCAAAATCACTTTATACGCATCTGAATAATGTGTTCCTAATATTTATCTTCCCCAGACAGATAAAAATATCATTTTATCATGACATAATTCAACATCTGAGCTTCATACAAACTAAATATTCAACTTAGCAGTTCAAGCTAGTTCTTACTTTTGATTAATACAGATACATCCATAATCATATTGCTTAACTTCCTCCAACCACACCTCTTTTACTTTCTAAATAATCATGAATTCATTTTATATTTACCAAAATAAATTCTTTTCACCAATTGTTTTGAAATATCACAGAAAGAAGAAAAATAATGTTCAGAAATATGATTTTGTTTGTGTAGTCATACAATTCTTTTATAAATCAGTTTAATAAAAATTGCAATATTAAGCTCTATTCAGTATTGAGCACATTTTATATAAGTAGATGCAGCGAACAGTAGGTTTTTACTGCGTTCTTTCACTTCCTTACACACAGACACACACACATATATATATGTATGTATGTATGTATGTATGTATGTATGTATGTATGTATGTATGGATGTAGACAGATATATATATATATATATATATATATATATATATAGGTATCTATATATGAATAAAAAAATTATTGAGTCTACAGACAGATAGATATATATATATATATAGATATGTATATATGAAATTTATTGAGCCATTTTTTATTCATATTGTCATTCCTACAGATTACTTCTGAGAATATTTACACATACCTACATATGTGTTTTGATATATTTGTATGTTTGTATTTGTGCCTCACGTGTCATAAATTGAATTGTTGTCAACGAAATATGTATGTTCCCGACATTGCAGCTAAAAAAAAACTTCAAAATATGCAAATATATCTATGGTCATCACCGATCAAGGTGCTAAATCACAGCCTACAGACATCTACAGGCTGAAAGAATGGCATTTTGCCGACTAGATGGCAACAGTTAATGGCACCGTATTAAAACCTTTGCTAAGAAGCAAAGACCACTTTTGAATGCATCTGATTCAAAGACGTGCCGGGGGACTGAATAAATTGGTTGCAAAATAACATGAAGAAATAAATATCTGGTTGCAACAAAAAGTTGAAAACCAGGCTTTAACAAAATTTTACTCATGATCTTTGAGAGTTGTAATTGTTCGCAAATTGTTCTTCTTATAAATTCTTTTATGCATTTAAATTTCTTGCATCAAAATATTCTATGTAACTTTCTTTCACGTAACATCACTTTTCTGCTTTGTATTGCACCATATGAAAGTGGTTAAAAAATATTTCTTTAAAAACACATTTTTCTCCGTAGAAACTCATCGCATAATTATTACCCCATTAATGTATTTCTTTCGTTTCTATGAGAATGGCCCACCTTTCAGACAAATTGGGTATTTAATACGTGTTCGATGAAAAAGTTTTAGAAATTTTGACATTATTTTGTTTTATTTTTTATAATGGCTTCCGTTTATTTTAAAGGCAGTTTTGCAGTTAAAAGTGCGTCTCACTTTTACGCTATTGAAGTATATATTGCGGATCGAGTTAGGTACATGTAATTATAAAAATGGTCACAGAGATGCAGGTTCGGCCGTCTTGAGAAGCGAGTGGTGTTTTCGCGATATAATTATTTGTGTATTTGTTTTAATCAGGAAAGAACTCTTCATGTGGTCTATGAAATCATAAATAATATGAAATCATAAATAATATTGGTCATATATAGTTTTGATTTTGACTGCGAGTTCTTTCTGCTTTGAATGGTTCTTTTTTATTATTATAATGAAGTTTTTTTTTATTTAATTACTTTCAAATGTTTTAACTGGAATATTTTGCATAATGTTCCTTACAGTAATTTCATTCTTTATGTAAATAGTGTGCATTCAAATGCTAATATTATATGACATAGTTGCTATTATTTCCTTGTCTGCTACAAGAAGAATTGTATTATTGTGTTGTGATAGGCAATCGTTCTCTCTGGAAATTGTCTTTTAGACATTTATAAACAGTGAATGTTGCTGCCACATTTGGTACGGTGTAATACGCTATACTATTTAAATATTCTAGATAAAATAGAAACAAAATTCTGCAATATTATTGGTACTGACCTGGCATCCTGGCTAAATTTCCTAGTGCCATAATATGCATTGAGGTGCTTTTTCTATAAATATGTTATTGATAATTGTTTTGATAGATTTTCCTCTATGGTACATGGGTTTTATTAGCTTGAGCGCAGTTATAGATTGGCAGTTATGTCCGATCATTTTAATGTTAAAATAGACACTAAAGTTCTATGAAGACTGTTTCTTCTCTTACACATCTCGTTTATGCTTTTCAGTTTAGATTTTTCCTCAAATATCAAAATGCAATGTCAATTGTTTTCTAATGTCTTTTTGATTCCTGTTTCTTTTGATACATGATCGTCCAAGCGTATATCACGTATGGAACTTAACTGATGTTAAGGAAAGTTCATCGACATTTTTGATGAAATCACTCAAGGAATTTTCTAAGCCTCCAATATTTTGTCCATGTTTCAGAGCACACACACACACACACACACACACACACACACACACACACACACACACACACACACACACACACACACACACAAACGTATATATTAATTTATTTGTTTGAACATTGTTTTTAATAAATACTCGTATTTGAGTAAATATTCTGTTTTATATTAAATAGTGTGTATATGTGTATACAGGCCTGAATATTTTTGAGAAATTTCTTTAGGAAAATATATATCATTCGGCAGAATTCAAAACTGCGATCCCTATCAACACAGAGTCTTGACCGCTCGACCACGAAAGATTTCACTCTCTAAACGACGCTGTATCAATCCTTGTAAGCACTTTCATACCGAATAACACATATTTTCTTAACAAAATCTATAACAAATATTGCGGAACGTATATATATATATATATATAGGTTTAATAAAATAAAGTATCTACTCAGATACGAGTATGTATTCATAATAGGTATCTCCATTATATCACAAAAAACAGCATAGTATGAATTAAAAAGGTTCAAAACCTAGTAAAACGAACTTTTTCTATCAAAATGTTTATAATATTATTAAGAGGAAAGACAAAGTAATTTTTATTTATTTTATAAAAGTTTTTAATCCCTTTTAATATGTTCGAAATTTTTGCAGAAAATTTTGTTTTGATTTGAGTTAGCGTTGCAGCAAACGTTACAACTATTTACAATCAATCACGTAATTTTTACGTAACTCACTTTTTCAGTGACAAACACATTAATTTGGAAATTCTTGCAAAAATCAAATAATTGTCGGATTTTAATGAAACTTTCAGCACTCATTAACAAATAAATAAAATTATTTCTGAAATTATTATTTTTTTAAATATTGACGAAAAATGATTTTTAAAAACTCTATTACCTCCTCCCTCCTCGTAAATTCATAAAATTTTAATAACTTTTAATTTCTGCAAATTACATTTTATTACTTAAACAAAGAACTCAGTGGGGAATATATATCATCTTTTTTTTTTTTTAAATTATTCGGCACTATCCGAAAATCTTCTCCGAAGAGTTAAATAAAAAATGCAATATAGCTCTGATATAATTTAATTTGATAAGATTTTAATTGCTGGAATAAATAATAATAATTAAGGACATTATAGTTTGAAAAAAAACTTACTAATAACATTTTTAAAGAATTGTTTTCATTTTTTATTATTATAATAATTCATACAGTTTTTAAAATATTTTCAAAATCAGTTAACCCTCTAGGGCCATTCGTATCATATTTGATACAGTATTTCCCTATAAGGAAACATTTGGTATTTCCCTATAAGGAAACATTTGGTATTGATTGACTGAGCAGTCAGTACTGCTTTCATTTGAAATTTATAAAATATTTCTCTTAAAAAGTTTTTCAGGAAAATATTTCTTTCAAGGCTTGTTTTCATACTGTATCAAATATGATACGAATGGACCTAGAGGGTTAAAGAACTGTTGTCTTTTTTAGTTAAGAATTGATGATTATATTGCCTATCAAAAAATAAAAAATTGAATAAAATTTTTCACCCATTATATTTTAAAATAATTAAAAAATATTTTTGTGTGTAAATAAATATGTTCATTTAAGTACTATGTCGCATATGTGTCATAACAAGTTTCCATAGGGGTCATATTTATCTTAGAAGTCAACAGGTGTTTTGGATTATTCCCATTTCATGGAAAACGACAGAAACTGCATATTGATTCTCAGTAAAGTCTCTTCAAGATGTTTATAACATTCAACAGCCTGTTTTCCAAGTCATACTTCTATGTGTGGTCGTTTAGGAATACGAGGTACTCTAAGCTTGGATGTTCGGGTGATGTAATGAATAATGGATCTGAACTGTTAATCGGTGAGCCGAATTCTAATTCGATTTGGGATTGCTATATTCACTTTCGAGCAAATAAACTTTTTCTCCCCATCTATGGATTTATTATTTCGACTTGTACCACTACAACCATTATTTTCTCAAAAACGAAATTGCGTACAAAACAGATTATTGCATGAAATGATCCAGTTATTGATATGCCGCTAAACTAAAAACAACAACCACCAAAATTATTAACAAAATCTTCACAAACAAAGAGGAAATTTCGTCAGTTCCTTCCGAAATAAAAGTATTGCAAATATGTTGTTTCGATTTTCTTAATTCATCATCTTTGTAGGTAGAAGCAATTGGGGAATTTCCTAAAATGTTGGCTTGTAACAAAGCTTTTGTTTTTAAATAAGCTATAAGAATTATATGATGAATGTGCATGAAGTATTTTCGGATCTAATGTCGTAGAACTAAAGAGATAGCATCACCTCACTTAGATCACAACACACTTTCCTTACGTCAAATATATATTTACTGACGTCACAAGGCGTTCAAGACGAACAGAATTTCTAAAAATAATGTGCATAGTATTGAAATAAAAGTCAATTCAAAAGGTAAGTCATTAAAATTTTACTTCTCAATAAACTGTGTATACAAAATTGATGACAGTGGAATACTGATAGAAAGACATATGAGGCAAATAGTCTCTGTAATAAAGTGTTCAATAACAAGAGAGAGCATTTATAGAATATATATATATATATATATATATATATATATATATATATATATAAAAAATAAAAAATGAATCGTTTGAACATTATTTTTTATCGATACTCGTATTTTAGTAGATATTCTCTTGTTAATTAAACAGTATTATATATATATATATCTACCGGCCTGATTATTTACGATAAATTTTGATTACGAAAATGTGTGTCATTCGGCAGGATTCGAACCTGCGACCCCTATCCACATAGGGGAAGCTACCATGTGATCTAGCACGTCTCAGACCTCTCGACCACGAATGACTATTAGTCTAAACTGACGAGAAAAAACTTTCTGTCCAAATACATTCACGCAACTTTGTTAGCAATATATCTATTTATTTTGTAACGAGTATTTTTTTCTTGTTAAAGTATTTGTTGAGTAAATCAAATAAAATTACTTTAATTAAATTGTTTATTTTCTGTCAATATGCCTCATAAAAAGTTCTTGTCCTAATACTTTTCACAGTACTATATATATATGTGTGTGTGATGTCAATGCCTGACAGAATGTAGGCTGTGATCAAAGCAAAAGGCTATTATTATACTAAATATTAAATTTATTTTGTAACAAGTATTTTTTCTTGTTAAAGCATTCGTTGAGTAAATCAAATAAAATTACAGTAATTGTTAATTTTCTGTCAATACGCCTCATAAAATAAAAGTATTTCTTGTCCTAAAACTTTTTCACAGTACTGTATATCTGCAATAAACTCTCTCTATTGGCTAGATTTTCACTTTCATTGTTTTTGTTAAATCATTATGTACTTCCAAGTTACTGACTAAAATCAAAATTGGAATTGAAAAATCATAAATCCATCTCTTCCTCGTCCCCCGCCTATAGGTTAAATAGCAGAACATATTCAGCTTTCTAGCTTTAGTTGGCAGCCAGTCTTTTTGAAGTATACATCTAAATAAAGAAAAGAAAATAACGTTTTGTGTACTAAGAAACAAGCAGAATCTCTTTAAGCTAATTTGGGTATCTATCTAGAAATGGGAACTCGATAAAAAAGTTTTTCTCCTAGCAGCCGAAGCCATTCATGAAGTCATATGTCAGCTTAGAAAAAAAAGGCACTGACTGACATTTTAATCACTGTGAGTTACCCAATCTACCGAAGGCGGGGATTGCGTTTTATTCCGTTAATCTCATTATTAAGATTTATCTATAAAGTTTGTTACATTTTTGTCTTTTTTTACTTGCTATCACCCGGTTTTTCTTATTAAACATTTTTGTACATTATTCACATTTTTCGTAATGTTTTGTAAATTATTTCTCTCTTTTATCGAAGCCATTTTTGGTTCGGTTTTTACAATCGCCTCTCGGTCCGTTTGGATAATTAATAGACAAATAATTATCCCATTCTTTTCCCTCATTTTCTCTATCTAAGTATCTAATAAAAATCTACATCACGCGTTAATAATATGGTATTCCAGTGCTGACACATTTCTGTTATCTCTTTACTTTTTGCTATGAATAAGGCATTTTTTGTTTGATATCACAGCAGCAGAGTCGATTATTAAATAACGTTTTATCACCATTTTCAAACTGTGACGATTGCGTCATCTTTAATACGTTGTTTGTAAGAAGATTTTAGATTATTCTTAATTGTTTCGTATCCTCTAACCAGTTCACAAGGCTATTTACCTTATTAACTCCTGTAAGAAGAAGGTGTGTACATCCTCAACAGTAGTAACCAATTATATTAATTCATGAGTAATTTCCATTTTTGGCAACCAATTGTATCAACGATTTCATTGTCCATCTTAGGTATATCTTGTCTTTGGTTAATTGTCTTTTAATACTACTGAAGCTATTGCTAGTTCAGTTTCTACTGAGTATGAATATATAAAAAACGAAAGAAAGAAAAGTTGCAACAGAGAGAGTTAAGCTTGACATCAAGGCTGCAGCAGTAATGGAATAAGCAAGAACATTAGGCTTAAGGCTCTACAGAGCGATGTCTTAGAAGATCATGGAATTATTGAATGTAGAGGAATACTCATAGAGATCTCTTCTTGGATTGAATGATAAGAATATAAGATAATTTTCATTTTCTATAATGATCTTGAGCTAAATAGTACCTACGCTTCTCATTGGATAAAAAGGATATCTGCCATTGTTAACAAAACTTAATTTATAAACACACTGGGTTATTTTATTTTATTTTTTAATCATTTTACCCCAAGTAAATGGATGTGCGTTGTGGTGCAGTGGATATCGGCTCGGAACGAGTAATCGGGGAGCCGAGTTCGAATTCCAGTTGAATTCCTTGCATTCACTTACGCGCAAATACCCTTGGGAAAGGTATTAATCCCTCTCTTCCCTCCAGTTATGGGTCAAATAATACGAAAGACTGGGTTCTATAGCCTTGGTGGGCCACCAGTCTAAAGCAATGGCAACCTACTCCGGGATAATCTTCTGCCCAGTCAGTCATATCTATTTCGAGACATGATCGCTCAAAGCGTGTATTACGTATGGCACATTAACTGGCTAACTGAATATAAGAGTTGAAAACATGATTAAGGCTTCAATTGGGCACGATGTGGGGGATCTGTTTTATATTGTTATGAAGTAATAAACTGATCCCCCATAAAATTACTACTTAATAATATAATACATCCCTTCCCCCCTCTAGCTATGAATCAAATAATAGGACAGATTGGGTTCTATAGCCTTGGTCGGCAACCAGTCTACCGCAGAAAGCAATGGCAACCTACTGAGGGATAATCTTCTGCCCAGTCAGTTATGTCTCTTTCGAGAAATGATCGCTCAAGCGTGCATCACGTATGGCACTTAACTAACTGACTGATCCTAAGTAAGGCGGAACCACCACTAGTGTTCAGGGGGTTTTAGTGATTACGTATAAGAGGAATTGAAAAATAAAACATTACCCAGTCCTGATTGACCTCAAATCGCAGAAAAAATACAATAACAATGTGAGAAACAAATACGAATAACATATGGAAAACGGAAACACAAAACGAGACACACTAAAGAAAGCGTTAGCGGCATCAGTAAACAACAGTGTCCCAAAGGAAAATAAACGCAGAAGTAAATGCAAAGGAGACAGAAACTATGCCAAGAAATTGAAAGGAATACAAGGAACTACACAAGGAAACAAGGACCAAGTGCAGACAGGCAAAAGAGGAATGGCTCAACAAAAACTTTGCACAAGTAGAGAGATTGAGCATGACTAATAAAGAAGACATGCATAAAAAATAAGAAAACTAATAGCACAAAGACCATGCTTCTCAACAGGATGTATAAAATCAAAGGATGGAACTCTCATACTAGAAAAAGAGAAAGGCTTTAGTGATGGAACAATATATAGAAGATCTCTTCCACGATAAGAAAGAGCAATCGACAGAAATACCGACAAACAGGAAATTCGAATTGAAAGTTGCACTGGCCAAGCTAAACAGAAGCAAAACGGCAAGACTAGACGGCATTATATTAGAGGTGCTGGTAAACTTAAAGGATTTCGGCGTAATTAAAATGGCAGAAATATTAAATGAAATCAACAACAGTGGCGATTTACCGGAAGACCGGATTAATTTCATTTCATTTCCCTTGCTATGAGACCAGGCAAAATCAGCTTGATGACTCACATCACGAAACTCATCATCCAGATTCTGCAGCAGAATCTGGCCACTGACATAAGGAGAACTGTGTGGTTTAGAATAATACCGGAAAGAGCAACACAGATGCAAAAGAACGTGTACCTGTGTTTCATAGACTCATAGTCGTCAAACTGCGCTACAAAGACTTGATAGAGACGCCTGACAACATTGACATATCTGGGAATGACATGAAAGTAATCAAAAACATGTACTGGAAGCAAATATACAAACATAGAAAGGGGTGTAAACAAGGATGTATCTTTTCACCAGATCGATTTAACCTATAAATGACGACATTCCATACAGCTCTAGAAGTCCGGCCAAGATTCATCACTGGCGGACACACTCTGAGCAATATAAGATACGCAGATGACACAATGGTGATAACACAAAAAAGCTTCCTAAGGAAGGTAGCTAAAGAAAAGGACAAGAAAGAACTGCATATCAATTTCAAGGAAACTTCACGCATGGTCATAATAAAAAGAGGAGCCCAACATGCCAACTACAGGCTGGGAATGCTAAAATTAAGCAGGTTCAGAAATGTAAATACATGGAACTTGTTCTAATTGTGGACGGAATGTGTGGTATTGAGATCCGAGGGTGTACTTGCCTGGCCAAGGAAGCATTCCAGAAACAGACAAAGGTAATTAGAAACAAGTTTCGCTGGAAACAAAGAAGAGAGAACGAGATTGCTATGCGACGTCTGTTGTTCAATATGGCAGCGAATGACGGTGAATCTCATCAAGGATAAAGAAAAGACTTAAAGCAACTGAAATGTGGTTTTACAGAAGGATCCTAACTCATCAAGGATAAAGAAAAGACTTAAAGCAACTGAAATGTAGTTTCACAGAAGGATCCTAAGGCTATCATCGATCGAACATGAGAGCATCAACGCGTTTTCGGAGAGGATAATTTTTTAAAAATCTGCTATTTAGCATCAGGAAAAGACAGCTAAAATTTTCTGGGATATATAAAGAGGACACAGGCTTAGAGAAATTAATACTCACAGGACAGATTGAGAGAAAGAGAAATAAGGAAAGCAACCTGGGTCACATTTGATGTGATTAACCAAATAGATGGCAGACCAGGGTTTGTAAGGGGAAATACGAAGAAGGGACTTAAGAAATACAAGAAAAAGAAGAATGGAAACGGTCATGATCGCCTCTGACCTGAAAGAGCGCGACACATAGAAGAAAAAGCCATTAAGTAATATTTCGGCTTTTTCAGTTAGGCTTGGAAACCGTCTCTTGAAATTTCGAATGGATATATCTCGACTTGAATTGTAAACGCCACAAATTATATTAGCGTTTGTTTATATATATATATATATATATATATATATATATATATATATATACAAGGTAGAGAGAAGAAGAAAAACAAAAAGGATCTCCTGGGTATTTAAAAACCCGAAAGAACACTACTAAAATTTTTCTTTCTTTTTTTTCTTAAATAAGAATCGAATTATGCTTCCGTCATTTACTAACCTCTTATAATTAACTTTCTACTTCCGGTGTTTATGTATAATTCGAGTGGTGTTTTGGCTGCCCGAAAATGAAACCTGGATTATATGGTGTGACAGTTTAATTGCTCAGTATATATATATATATATATATATATATATATGCCTCTACGGATGATTTTGATCAGAATTAAAAAAATTAATAAGTGTGTCATGAAAATGAGAATGATGAAAAAAAATATGAGAAGGATGAAAAAAAAATAATGTGAATGTTAGAGGCTAATTATATCGAGTCCCAAGAACTCACGCTGTTTACACAACGCAGGCTTTTGGGACCCGACATACAAAGCTTCCAAGCTTATATATATTGATTGTTTAATTACTTAGTTTTTGGTCATAATATAATTAGACCAGTGCACGAAATAGAAAACATTAAAAACTGTACAAAATTGGCTAGCCACGTGTGGAAATTAAAATCGAAATATGGAAAAGACTCAGACAGAACTTGGAGTATAGTAAAAACAGCCAAGCCTTACAACGGTGGCAAAATATGTAGACTGTGCCCGGAAGAAAAGTTAGAGATTATGCTATTCCCAAACAAAAATGAACTATTGAATTATTGAAATTATGACAAAGTGTAACCACACTAAAAAAATAGCTCTTAGGCTCATACATCCATGGATAAAAACGTTATAATTTCTTATCTTAAATATCGCGAGTTCAAAAAAAAGTTATAATTTCTTATCTTAAATATCGCGAGTTCAAAAAAGACACCACTCATGGTAGAAACCTGGGTCGCGTAATAACTGGTTTACAAATGGAATATATATATATATAATAGAAGAGCTAAATCAGTCGGATATGCAGAACTGAACAATTTTATAGCCTTTCTTTTCAAAAAAAGAAGACATTATACAATCGCAGTCCCTTGTCGGTCATCTTTAACATCTTGCTTAATGATTGCTGCTCAACTACACAATATATATATATATATATATATATATATATATATATATATATATTATATATATATAAGGAGCAATATAACAAAAGCCCATGTGTGTAAGAAGGAGTATATTAAGGTGGGTTAGAACTGGAGAGAATAGTGTTAATAATTCTTGTAGGTTGTGCCAGGGATAAAAGTTTATTAACGTGACGTATAAGAACAGAGGCGTTCTGTTGAATGAAAGGACGGAGGTTATGGCTAGATGTAGGTTTCTTAAGAAATATCTCTTCAGCATTTACGAACCTGGATAAACTCATTGCATTTATTTTCCTCAAAGAATTTGTCATTTTGCCTGAGCAGATTGATAGTGACTACCAAGTATCGTGAGAACATTGTTACGATGTTGTCGTTCGTCAGGGCTACTTTTAGATGAGGCAAAAAGACGAGTGAGACATCATAGCGGTGTGTCAAGAAACATTGAAATCTGCATGAATCTGCTCAGGTAAAGTGAAAGAATTTTCGTCCTTATATGTACTCTTTCTCTCTCCGCCCCGATATTGATCACTTTACGATAAATAAAACAGTTTGCCAAAACAAGTTATGAGTAAAACAACTAACAAAAAACAATAAACTTTGCACTGAATATTATTGCAATTTAACAATACTCTAGAAAACTTTTTAGATATTCTACAATTTCATGGGAAATACGTATATTGCAGCAAAAATACCTGCTGCTCGTCAGACCCAAATGATACAACAGTTAAAAGTTAATTATTGTATCATTTGTGTCTGACGAGCAGCAGGATTTTTTTTTTTTGCGTACTATCCATGAAATTGTAGAATATCTAATTTTTTTGTAGATTATATTACTGTGTTAAATTGAATAAATAAATTTAACATTGAGTTCTTTTGAGTTCGTCTCTATTGGAATTTACCTGACTTAAATAGCAAATATTCTATGTTATATATATATATATATATATATATATATAGTCATCCGCAGACAGATCTGTTTCGCTGTATCACAGTTAGACTCCGATTGCTTTTAACCCAGGATTGAAACCCGACCGAATTGGCGTCAGTCGGTGATTCTACCTCTGAGCTATGGGCGCTCGGTAGAAGAAGGCAAACTTTTTTGCGTGTATATTGTCATTGTACACGCCCAATAACTGAGAGTGTTTTAAGTCATTGCTGAATGAACGATGCGTAAATGCTATAGTAGCTACTGTTTTTCAAAGTCTACCATTATATATATATATATATATATATATATATATATATCACATTGAGACATATATATCAAATTGAGACATGTATATCTTCCTATCGAGTAAACATTCTTATGTTTTCGTTACTCAGCAAAATACCGGTTTCAAATTGAAGCATTCTTTTATGGAAAAAAATAAGAAAACGAAGCAATTTTTCTTTCTTTTTTTTTTCTTTTTTTTTTTTTCTTTAAAAGACCGAAGACACACGCGATTTTCGTTGGATCTCTCCAAAACTAACAATGATATTAGAAGTGACAAGTGCGATGTACACTTGCAAGTTTCATTCACTTATCAATAACTCATATCGATATGACGTGAGAAAAACACGACAAACAACCGCTTCCGTTTCTCTTACTAGCAGAATATATTCTTATCAGCCGAGCTGAGGCAGGTGTCTTTATGTCGCAATATATTCAGCATGTCCATATCTCACTCGGAATAGATTCGGATTTACTTCGTATAAGTTGCATGCATCGAAATTAATTCAAATCTATTTTAACACTCAAATGCAAACGCTATCACACGGAATTCATATTTCCCCCTAAAACAAATCTATCTATATTCATTTACATATATGTAAAGGTACCCATTTATATTACATATATATATATATATATATATATATATATATATATATATATATATATATATTCTAAACATATACTGTTAAATATAAGGGACAATGAATGTCTATTATGTTTAATCATGAGCCGTTCTAAACATTGTATTTTGGCTTTAATTTCAGGTGAAAATAAAGACAAAAATTCTCCAACATTTAGACATTTTTATATTAAGTAGGTTACAAGCTTTTGGCTCACATGATAATAATGATGAATAAAAAAATATCCAAATGTATGATAATTTTTGTCTCTTACATTTCACAGTATATGTTTAGAAAAGTATCTGTTGCCTCGATACAGTATATATATATGTATGTGATTTCAGGATCTAGATAATCAACTTTTCCCACATCACATTAGAGATGTAGATATTTTATTGAATTCCAAATAATTTTCTTTCTTTTTTATCAACATCATTACAACAACAGAAATATTTTAATCGGTTACAGGTTTACTCTTATTTATTTCGTTTAGCGCCATATCAACATATCTATGGATCATTTAATGTCAAATCTAAGTATTTTTTAGGCATTTATTTTTACAAAACAAGTTTTACTAATTGATCCCTATTGGTGGCTAGGAATAAGTTCATTCCAATAAGTATTTGAGAGTGAGAATTGTTGAAGCGTTCGGAACAATAAAAACTATGACAATTTTTACCTTCTAAAAATGTCAGAAATCTTAGAATGCTTGAAAAACTCAATAAAATGTTGACTATTTCAACCTTGTCGACTGTATTCAATGAAAGATGTGTAAAAGAAAGATTGTTGGCGACATATATATTAATTAATATACACATAAAAGAAGTGCTAGATTGCTATGTGATATCTGTCCTTTTGTATGACACTAAATGTTAGATGATCTCATTAAGGATGAAGATGAGGCTTGGTTCTACAGAAGAATACTTAGAATATCATGGACTGAGCACGTGAGCCACGATGAGGTGTTGGAGAGAATGCAAACGAAAAGAATATTCATACTTAATATCAGGAAGAGACAGATGATGTTCCATGAACACGTAATGAGGAAGGAAGGTCTGGAGTATTTAATGTTCACGAGACGGATAGAAGGAAATAGAGACAGCATGAGACCTACTTGATAAATCTCAGCAAGTGGATGGAGTTTGGGAGAGAAACCAAGAGGAAAAATACTGAGAGTGACAAAAGAGAGAGTCAAGTGGGAGTCTGTAATTGCCTACGTCCTGAAATGACACGGCACGTGAAGAAGAAGAATATACATATATATGTACTTTATAGGGGGAACAACAACGTGCTGTAAAAAAATAAAAATCTTGTCTCACGAGAAGAATTGCAGTTGATTAATTAGTTCGATCCCCTCTGGTTTCTCCGAAATGTTTGGCTTTGTGTCACATCTATGTTACGCTTAGAATATTGTCATATACACAGTATAATTCCAATAATTGTGACCACCCTCAGGATTTAGTAGTTAGTATATAACTGTTTCTGGCCTGTTAGGGTTTAATTAACTCATACTATATATGGTTGTTAAAAAAGAAAGGGCTTAGGGCATGAAAGTCAGTCAAACGTGTTCGGACCGAAATCAGCACAAAGCCTAAAGAAAAAACCCGACACGAGTAATTATCTAACAAAAAGTGCTCAATACAACGGTAGAGCAAACTAAATAGCACCTAATGAGCCAGACGAACCTACAGGAGAAACCTAGGTAGGTTCGTCTGGCTCATTAGGTGCTATATATATATATATATATATATATTAGACCGTGCATGGAATACTGTTGTCATACCTGGTCAGGCGCCTCTACAGTTCGTTTCAGTGTTCTCGATAGGCTCCAAATGAGAATCTGTGATTGGTCGCGACCTGGCAGCTCGACGCAAGCAACTTTCTCATCGGCGGGATGTGGCTTCCCTCTGTCTCTTCTATAATTTTTTTATGGCTTCTGCTCTCACGGACTTAGGTCACTGGTGTTCCCTGCAAAAGAATTTACTCGGGCAACCAAACTGGCAACAAGGTCCCAGCCTTTTACAGATCAACCAAATGCAGGCGACAGTTCTACTCTTCAGCATCTTTTCTCGCCCGTGGAACTCCCTTTAATGCCCTTGCTTTCCTAGCGGCTACAACCTCCAAGAATTTAAATGCAAAGTCAATTCCCATCTCTTATCCACTTAACTCTAGCCCTTTCCACATCATCCCGTGTATCTTGTTCTTTACCTTTCTCTCTACCTTCGCAACTGTCTTCACTCCTGTGTTCACATCCTCCTCTTTCCCTTTCTCTTTCACCCCCTGTAGCTGGTTCGTCTTTGTCTTCAACCTTCCCCTGTCTAAAATTTTAACTCTCTTATGTAGTCCCTTGCACATCGGTGGCGGTACTGCGTTGCTTGGGGTGAAATTATATATATATATATATATATATATATATATATATATATATATATATATATGTAGTGATATTGTTAGACCGTTCTCTTTCTAATGAATCTCACCATGATCGATTTGTTAAGAAGGTGAACTTGATGCCATCCTTTTGGTGATCTTAGTGTGCAGCTCTTTTGGAAAATGCCTGAAAACCATACCAGGGGTTTACCCAAGCCTTGTGAGTGAAGTTATGTAGACAGCTCAACCCATATCCTGCATCACAACGCATATCATTCAACTGGAATTAGAGCCGAGTTCGAATTCCAGTTGACTTTGTTGCATTTAATTACGAGCAAATAGCCTTGGGAAAGATATTAATCCGTCGGTTTTCTCTCGAACTATGGATTAAATTGCAGGAGATATTGAGTTCTATATAAGTGGTTGGCATCCAGTCTGCCGCCGAATGTAATGGCAACCTACTTCGAGAAAATCTTTTACCCGCCAGTCATGTGTTTGAAATTAAAGTAAAGAATATTTGTTTCAAATCAGATTAATTTTACTTTAAATAAATTATTATTCCTCAAATATTTTTTCAGAAAATATATTTTATTTTTCGAATTTTTTTTATATGTAGTATTACATTCCGATGAATTACATCTGAAAATGATGCTAATCATCTATCCAAATTCCTTCCAGTTAATTTGAATTAATTTTGAAAATACAATATTTGGCTTAATGAAATATTAAATTCAATCTATTTAAATTAAAACTAAAAACATATCTTTATGAAATAGTTTTTATTTTTCAAAAATAATTTAAATCCGTTTTTGCGCTTATATATATATATATATTAAAATTCAGATTTTATAAGATCAATGGCCATTTCAACGAATTACAATTCGCATCCTCGACGATTTTAATCATTAAGGTAAATATATTGGATCTGTAAATAAATAATTACAATTACATTGAGACCGTTGGCTGGATCAGTTTTAAAGTTTCATTTTTACTATTCATAGAATCTCCTTTGTAATATTACCATCAAGCTTCTTACTTTTGAATATATATATATATATATATATATATATATATATTGAAAATAAGTTGGATGTTTTTGTACATCCATTGGTAATAGCTTATTTCGCTGAGCACTTACAGACCGCTCATCAGACCAAATATATTTTCAATATAACAAACAATGATTATATATTATGTTTAATTATGAGCCTTTCTAAACATACTATTTTGGTTTTAATTTAAGGTGAAAATAGAGACAAAAATTATTGAACATTTTGATATTATTATATTATGCTGCATTTTTGCTCATGATTAACCATTACAGACAATCATTTTCTGTTATTTTTAAGAATATATGTTTAGAAAATAATGTTGCCTACTTATATATATATATATATATATATATATAAATTCAGATAAAACTTAGTGAGGAAATAGCCATTTTTAACATGTCACTTTAAGGCATGCTTTCTTCGACCCCTTCTAAACAGAGAATGAAGAAAATTCTAAGTCCAGAGGTTAGTTTATTTAAAGGAAGGGGTTGGGATGTATTGGTTTTTCTTTGGGTTGGGCTGGGGGACGGAGCCAGTAGTAATTCTTCTTTAGTAGTGGGAGTTATGTGGCCTGACCTTAGGGTTAGCAGGGTAAGCGGTGTGGAGTCAGCTTTTAAAAATTTTTGCAATCTTTTCTCGGGACTAACTGAGGGAATAAGATAATTATTTTAATTTATATTTATTTCTATGGCGGCACATATTTATGATCTCCCTTCGTTTGTTAAGGAGAATATTTTGGTTTTGAAATTTTAAAATTTTAATTTTCTTGTCAAGCATAGATTACACTTATCTTTTAAGCCATTAGGAGTCCTAGATTTACATTTATAGGGAGGTGTCATTCTATTTTCCGTATTGGATTCTCTACACTTCTTCAATGTTTGATTATTATGGGAGCTAATAATGTTAAACATGATATTGATACATGAGTAACTAATTTTGATGGTTTTCCTGTTGAATATCTTATATGAGTTGAATATATCGATCGGAATCCTACAAAATGAATAAAATAATTAAATAACAAGTAGGAAAATGTAGCCTAAATCTAACATGTTTCACTTATAACAAGCTTCTTCAGAGATTTATTAAAAACGAATGATTTAAAAATGTCGAAGAGACCGTATGTTGATTGATGTATAGTTTCATTGGACAGATCACTTGACACGTGCATACCTCTTTACTGACTCATAAACATCATTTCTCTCAATACATTCATTCATAAATGATTCTCTCATTTTATTTAAAAAGAACATTCGTTTCATCACTTGACACATGCTTAAGTGTTTTGAACGGAATTATATTTCTTCACTGTCATTTACACATTCTAATGTTATCGCCATATACACACATTTAGTTCGTCTATGGTTTGAAGCGCTTAACACACATTTTTGCTTACATACACTCACATTCATAATAAATATCTAATGTTTTTATTACGCGTTGGCACACACACTTAAACAGACACCAGGTTTTTCTTCTACATTTAGTATTCATCCATTGCTTTATCACACATGACACGTATCTGACCAATGAAACTATAGGTCAATCAATATATTTTCTCTTGGAATTGTTAAATCATTCGTCTTCAATAAATCTCTGAAGAAGCTTGTTAAAAGTGAAACATGTTAGATTAAAGACACTTTTTCATACTTGTTCTTTACTTATTCTATATATATATATATATATATATATATATATATATATAGATATAGATATAGAAATGTAAATCATTTGTAAAAGAGTTATTACGCGACCTAGTGATTAGTGATGTCTTCAGGCGATTTTCAACAGTTCTACAATATAATTGTATTGAACACTTTTTAATACAAAAATACAAATGTGCACTGGTCTAGTTTTATTATGAACAAAAACTAAGTAATTAAACAATCAATCAATCAATATATATATATATATATATATTAAGCAATATATCTGTATACAGAGCTCAACGGATATTATCCAGAACAATATTATATAAATAGAGAAAAACTCGACACATCATCTAAAGTGGTTATAAATTATAATTTATTTCGACTGGTTAATATACTTATCTCTTCAGAGGACTATATAAGCATAAACTCTCTTTCTTTAAACTCCACCTAAAATAACAAACCGCACTTTCTAAATATTTGTGGGAATTTAAAGTCAGAAATCTCTCCCTACATATTCAATGGAAAATTATAGGAAAATTTCAAACGCACAATGACTTCAGAAATAGTTTTAATTTGTGCTTAGATGAAAGAATTAGAATATTCAAATTAAGAAAAACTAGCCAATTTTTAAACCAGAGCTATGAAATCTTCTTTAATGCCGTCATAAAAATAAACTTAAATTGCCTGTTTAATAGAATTTTAAGTTTACCCCAATCTATCATACTCGTGGGATCATTCTCATTTTGTGTTTATCATTTGTTAGTAATTATTGCGTATTGAGAAAACACGGGCTATTTTGTTGCTTTGTACACTTGGGTATATAAAATTGGTACTGGAATTCAAATGGTCGCACGCTATCACTCTTTTAGATTCCCTTTGTTTTGTGTGAATTATCCTGGAATCAGACATATATCACCAGGATGAAGACTTAGAAATGGTCTAGATATTATCACCATCACTGGCTAACATATACGTGGAATATATTGACAAGATAGCATTAGAGTCCACAGCTCTAAAGCCAACTATATGGATGAGATAGGTTGATGACAACTTCATACTGTGACCACAACAGGAAGAGGTCCATACGCTATTGGACCATATAAACTAAATAAGATCATCAATGCAGTTCACTATGGGGAAAGAAGAAGAGAGTGATAACAAATTGGCATTCCTGGATGTGCTAATAATTCGGAAAGAGGGGGTCTTAAAGACATCTGTATACCGCAAGCTAACATTTACTGGACTATATTTCAACTCCCACCACCTATACAATTTAAAGAAAGGGATCGTTCGCTGCCTGTATGTTATAGGGAAACACACCTATCCCTCAGATAATGGACTTCCCCTCCTATATTAAAAAAGTTAAAAGGAAGTTCATAGTTCTTTAGACTTGTATTGGAGTTCAGTAGAACTACTAGGCAGTTGATATTAGTTGGAAGTTAGCCGAATACTAACGAGTCAGCTTTCAGTGGAAGATTACCAAGTTCCTAACATTTTGGGTACGTTAAGTCGATTAGCAACCGACATAGCACGATTATAAACTTCAGTGCCGAAAACTACTACACAACACTGTAACATCGAGGAAAAATCATAAACATCGTCCCAGAGACATACGAACAGAAGATGGTCAGTATAAGCATTAGCCTACAACGGAACAATTATCCAGGGTACATGACACGAACATAGAAAGTGTATAAGGATAACAATACTCAGAAAACCGCCTCGGTCTGTCTACCCTATGCAAAGAGGTTATAGGAGAAAATACAACGGATCTGTGGCCCATATAACATCAAGACAATCTTCAGAAGTGGTTCTACACTTCGCAAGTATCTCTTCCGAGTAAGACTGCAAACAGAGGAGGAAATGACTAAAGACTTTTTGTTTGCCATTCCATGTAGTTGTGGAAAAAATATAAAGGTGAAACAGGCTGTCCTCATAAAGTAAGCATACAAGAACTTAGCAAGGCCGTAACACGAGTGGAGATAGAAAAATATGGAAGGAGAAAGGGGATCACCGCCCACTATAGGATGAAGCTGAAATAATAGATAGAGAACGTAACTGGAAACTACATAATTTTAAGGAATCAGTGAATATGCTAGGCTAGAAAAATATTCTAAACCGACCAAGTATAGAGATGAATACAATATAGGAACCAGTAATAAGAAATGCCATAGAAAATAATTAGTGTCAAAAAGAGAAAAATATTAAGATCCAAAATTGCATTATGAAGTCCGGTAAAAAGAAAAAGTTCTAGGTTCGAAAAAAATAATAGAGAAAACCATTAACATTTAAAAAGGACACATTTAAGGACACATGGCCCAGTGGGTATAAGCGTTAGTTAGTTCTAGTGACTTGACCAAAAAAAAATTGAAAGTTCAATACCAGGCTACAGCAGCGGTGAACAAGTAACTTTCTGGATTAGAGGGAGATAACTCATGGCTACCAAGAGGCTTTGAATAAAAAAATAAAAGGTATATTTCCCAGTGATTGTAAAAAAGAGTTCGGTCTCAGATTAATAGCACTTGAAGAAGTACGGGGTTTCCAACGGCCGAAACGTGGTACAATTGGCAGCAAAGATGATAACAATAGTTCAAATAATGTAAATAGTGTAAGTTATCCTTTGATAATTTTTGCGTATTGAGGATATTGTGGTTGAATCGTCCTCTACATTTGGTATATAATGCCTGTTGCTGAGTATAACTACTTTGTCTTTCGTATGTAATTGAATGTTGGTCTTTTTGTGCGCATATATGAAGTTTGTTTGCATATTTGTGTATATAAGTATTTTTCTAAATGTTTTGTATACGCGTGTATATCTGACCTTCATATCATGGTATGTTGGTGTCTGAATACGAGAGTGTATATATCCCTAGATACTTATTTGGATACATGAATGGATCTATCTATCTATATTTTTTTTTATTTTTTTTATAAGCGTTTCACCCCGAGCAAGGCATGTCACTGCCACTACTGTGCAGGGGGCTACGTAGAGTGGAGAAAGGCTGGTTAAATATAGGAAATAACAGAGGGTGAGTGATAGGCGGGTGAGGATACCGAGAATGAGGGTTGGGTAGATGAGAGTGTTGTGAGAATAGTTGGGAGTTAGTGTGATAGGAGGTGTCTATTGATCTTACATTTAAACACCTGGAGATTGTAACTGTCGGGAAAGCAGACTTGTGGAAGGGAGTTCCACAGGCGGGAAGCGCGAGAAAAGAAGCTGTTGGAGTAGAATTTACGGTTACATCTTATTTGTTTAACTGTAAAAGGGTGGGACCTAGTTGCTAATCTAGTATCTCGTGTAAATTCGTGCTTGGGCGGCACCAGTGATCTAAGCTCATCGGAGCAGAAGCCATGAAAGTACTTGTAGAAGAGGCACAGGGAAGCTACATCACGCCGGTGTGAGAGCGGCTGCAGCCGGTCTGCCAAGTCAGTATCAACCACGTTACAGATCCTCCTTTGTATTTTGTCAAGAAGCCCAAGGAGAGCAGCAGGGGCACCCGACCAGATATGGCAGCAATATTCAATACACGGGCGGATGGTAGATTTGTATATGTGCAGAATAGTTTCAGGTGGAAAAAATTTCCGGGCCCTGCACAGAGAGCCGACTATCATAGCAGCAGATTTGGCAATGGATTCAATATAGTCATTCCATTTGAGGTCCGCCGAGAGTGTAAGGCCAAGGAGGCGTAGTATTTTACTCTCTGGGAGGCTAGCCTGTCCCATGCTAATGGGAGGTAGATGCGATAGTCTATGGTGGTTAGTTGATAACAGCTTTGTTTTGGAGGCATTGAAATTTACCAACCATTTCCTACCCCAGTTCACTACGGATTGGAGGTCCCTTTCCAGTGCGGCAGCGAGGTTCACTTTGTCGTCCAGACCTGGTTTCTATATATATATATATATATGTGTGTGTGTGTGTGTGTGTGTGTGTGTGTGTGTGCTTGCGTGTGTGTGTGTGTGTGCGTGTGTGTGTGTACACGTATTCCTGTGCATATCGATGGATGTGTATGAGTACTTAGCCTATGGTTACTCATTCTGTTCAACTGTCTCCCACATAAACATTATGACCATACAAAAAAGACTAACGGTTGCTATTCTGGGTTATATTACATGAATTACCCTCTCTTTGAAATTTAAAAATATGTTCTGAGGAAATTTAAACCAAACAAAATCGTGGTCTGAACAGATGGGCATATTAGCTCATCGAAATAAATTATATTTTATAACCACTTCACATGATGTGTTGTTTTTTTTACCCACACACACACACACACACACATATGTATATATATATGTATATATATATATATATATATATATATGTATGTATATATATATATGTGTGTGTGTGTGTGTGTGTGTGTGTGTGTGTGTAAATGTAAGCGTAGAATAAAAATTTATACTTTCTGCGACAATTTGGACACGTACCAATTACTTGTGAAATATTCATAGGAGAGCTGTTATCATATGCGTCGCATGTTATTTGTACAGGAACAAGAAATTCTGAATTAGTAATTTTGTCTCACCTTTCATTTTCCAGCTTTCGGCGTACATCACGAGAATTCTTGGTGCGTCTTTTGTAACTGTTTCTATTGAGAAAGCAATATACTTATCATCGAGACATCTTGCAAATACGCGAAGACAAAACTTAACGATTTTTGTTAAACATCTAAAAAAAATGACTGAAGTGTGTTGGACAAAGCTAACTCAATCTGATAGAATGTCTTATTCTTCGCCACATTTTCGCAAAAAAAGAAACATTTTTAAAATATATTTTGCGTTCTTTTAACGTTTTCGATTTTATTAATTCCATATCTTTTCCGTAATTCAATCACATGCAGTAGTTTTTCTTCTACTTTTATTTGCAACTGATGAGGTTTGTAATATATGCTAAGCACTCGTCTCTTGCTTAGTTTAAAAATATATTTTCACAAAGAATACACTATGTTTTATTTAGCAAAAGTGAGAACAATGCTTTTTATTCACTTTTGATATGTTATTTTCGAAAAAAAATTTAAGAAAAAAGAAAAGCCACAATGAGTTACTTGATAAATTAAACGCCCCGAAACAAACCTTCTCTCTGTCAACGATCTGAAAAAGTCCTGCCTGTATCTTACCAGGCTGATGCTATCCTACAAGAGAAGGGTAAATATTGGAGAATGACGCACTAGGCCGTCTAGCGCTTTCTTCTCGGTTGACATGAAGTGGAAAGATATAATTGATTCTATTACTAGGTCTACGGTTAGAAAATTTGTTTCATTCACTTCGATAACTTTTTTCTCCAGAACCTATCTTACATATTTTTAAGTCTACCATTGCTCAATGCTTTGAATATTGCAGCCATATATGGTCCAGTAGTCTTTTTTTTTTACAAGCGTTTCACCCCGAGCAAGGCATTTCACTGCCACTACTGCGCAGGGGGATACATAGAGTGAAGAAAGGATGATTAAATATAGGAAATGTCAGAGGGTGGGTGATAGACGGGTAAGGATACCGAGAATGAGGGTTGGGTAGATGTTGAGAGTGTTGGGAGAATAACTGGAAGTTAGTGTGATAGGAGGTGTCTATTGACCCTACATTTAAACACCTGGAGATTGTAGCTGTCGGGAAAGCAGATATGTGGAAGGGAATTCCACAGGCGGGAAGCGCGAGAAAAGAAGCTGTTGGAGTAGAAATTACGGTTAAATCTTATTTGTTTAACTGTTTAACTGTAAATGGGTGGGACCTAGTTGCTAATCTAGTATTTCGAGTAAATTCGTGCTTAGGCGGCACCAATGATCTAAGTTCATCGGAGCAGAAGCCATGAACGTACTTGTAGAAGAGGCACAGGGAAGCCACATCACGCCGGTGAGAGAGTGGATAAAATTAAAAGAAGATCCGTAATATGACGGGTCCTGAAATGGTAAGTTGGTTTCATTTATTTTACACCGTCATATTGTACCTTCCATCTTCTGTCTTTCGGTCTTCCACAGGTGAAAATTTCAGTTTGACCTTTTTTGTCGTCTCCATAATTGAGTTCATATTGATTGAGGACGCTGGAAACTATTTGCGTAACTACACACTAAACTATTATTGAAAACGAATTGAGAATCATTCGAAAGTAGCCTGAATAATAGTATAAAATAAGACTTTATCTGAAGTTTGACAAATTTACCGTTAAGCGGATGTGCGTTGTGGTGTATTGGATATCGGCTCGGAACGAGAAATCGGAGAGCCGAGTTCGAATTACAGCTGAATTCATTGTATTCACTTACGCGCAAATACACTTGGGAAAGGTATTAATCTGCCTATTCCTTCCAGTTATGGGATAAATAACAGGACAGATTGGGTTCTATAGCCTTGGTCGGCAACCAGTTTACCGCAGAAAGCAATGGCAACCTACAGCGGGATAATCTTCTGCCCAGTCAGTCATGTCTCTGTCGATCGCCAAAGCGTGTATCACGTATGGCACTCAACTGACTGACTGACCGTTAGAGCAACACTGGTTTTCCGAAATTTGAAAGATTCTATATATATATAGTAACTCGCAGACAGTTCTGTTTTGCTGCATCATAGCTAATCAGTTTTAGACATCCGATTACTTTTTACCCAGGTTTGAGAACCGACTGAATTGGCGTTATTCGGCGATTCTACCTCTGAGCTATGGGCGCTCGGTAGAAGGATGCAAAATTTTAGCGTGTGATATATCATGTATTCATACGCCAGTAGTGAGAGTATTCTAATTTATTACTGAATGAACGATGCGTAAATGCTAGAGTAGCATATATATATATATATATATATATATATATATATATATATATATATATATATTAAGGGAAATGGAAAATATATTCCGACAATATGAGATAAAAAATGCATGAGAAACTACAAAATCTGGATTTATTGTAGAATAGCCAAGATTATAATGTTTCGGTCGTTATAACCATCATTAAGGCTTATATTTTCTATTGTGAAGTTTTTTTTGTTGTTGTGACGGCCTGTGAATACATTTAGAAATGTCATTTCTAAATCTATTCACAAACCGTAACAACAAAGAAAACTTCACAATAGTAAATATAAGCCTTAATGATGGTTATAACAACCAAAACATTATAATGTTGGCAACCATACAATAAATCCATATTTTGTTGCTTGTCAAGTATTTTTTCTCTCTCTCTGTCTGTCTGTCTCTCTCTCTCTCACACACACAAACACACACACACACACACACACACACATATATATATGTATATATATGAACCCTTAACAACCACATTTCACTGCATGATGATGAAACACTGAGCAACAGAATTTAATAACATTTAGGTTGCAGTATGCTATAATAATAATAGTAATAATAGTATTAATAATAATGATAACAATAGCAATATATCTATAAATGCTCTTTTCTAAAAAGTAAATATTAAACTGTGGAATATATATCATTTAATTTAAACAACTTATAAAATGTATATATATATATATATATATATATATATATATATATATACACGCAAATGAATAAGGAACGAAGAAGATAATTTCAACAGTCAAAACATTAATTTAAAACAGTGCTCATTTTATAACTAGACCACTGAATATTTATTAATAATTATTAGGTACAAACAACAAACTACTACAAAATTATGCATTTTGTTTCGACATTGAAAGAACAATATTTCATCAGGTAGATAAAAATGATGGTAAACTACCAGTCTGTACATGCTCTAAATTTATAATTAATGATATATATATATATATATATATATATATATATAGCCACTCTTCTGCCCATTCAGTCAAGTTGTCTTTTGAGACATGATTGACCAAGCGTGTAACACGTATGACGGTTAACTATATCAGTTAATGTATATATATATATATATATATATATATATATATATAATAGTTAATAGTGTTATGTTTATTTTGACGTACACTATTTTTATAAACATTATCAATATTGTTGCAAGTATTATCAAGATTATTGAGATATATGCTAATTTGTTGATTAATGACGGAGTTAGAAAATCCATTGTTAAAAAGTGTTTGTTGAATATTGTGTAATTCTTTATAGAATATTGATTTGAAAGAAGATATCATTTGGGTGCGTTGAATTTCTATCACAGCTAACTTATATCGTTGGGGGCATTCACTATTACAATTAAGAAAACACGAGTTTATGCTAGTTGTATATATATATATATATATATATATATATATATAGTAATACGAATAAATGGTATGTATATATATATATATATATACATATATATATATATGTCTGTGTGTGTGTGTGTGTGCATGTGTATATATATATATATATATATATATATATATATATATATATATATATCCGAGTGGGTACAGAACGAAGAAAGAATTTTTTTCTGTTCAAAACATTAATTTAACACAGTGCTCGATATATGATGTATAGAGCTGTGAATATTTATTATGAATTATGTTTTAGAACATGTACATTATTTTTTAATATATGTCCTCGACAATCATATATTTGTTTCAACGTTGGGTGCCCAACGTCTCTTCGGCAGGTACAAGCAAAACTGAATTCGTCTGCTACATATATATATATATATATATATATATATATATATATATATATATATATATATATATACACGCTGCAATGCGTTACAAATGATTTTTACTACAGAAACGCATTTACATTTGATTGAAATGTATTATCAACGATCAAGAATGATATTCGATATTACTGACAGGATAGGGCTATTAGATGCATTAGAAATTATTTTGCTATAGAAAAGCATTGAAAATCAGAAAAAAAAGTATAATCTAATCAATGATCAGGAATGAAGGCTTGCACTGCTGATAGAATAGGAGTATTATATGTGAAATATAGATTCATTGTTGATTTTACTACAGGACTGTTTGAAAGTCAGGAATTTTTCATTGTCAGTGGTCAGGAATATAGGCAAAAAAAGCATTACTTATAGAATAAAGCTATTATATGTGAAATATAAATACATTGCTAATGATTGTACTTTAGGAATGCTTTAAAATCATGAAAAAAAGGACTATTTCCAGTCAGGAATAAAGACACGTATTATTAATAGAAAAGGGCTATTAAATGTGAAATACAAATGTTTTACTAATTATTGTACCTTAGAAATACATTGAACATTTTCGAGTGTGAGATTGTCATTGGTCAGGAATTTATGCGTGTATTTCTAATGGAATAGGGCCATTGAAATATCAATGCACTGCTAATTATTTCGCTAAAGGAATGCATTGAAAATCAGGAATAAAGTGATTGTTAGTGGTCAGGAATTAATGGAAACGTTCCAGATAGAATCTTCCGAAAAGAAAGTAGATCATTAACCTTTTGAAAAAACGCCATGCAAATTCAAGTATATGTGAACATATGTAAATTTTGATAATAAATTCTAAAATCAAAGTATCGAACATTTTTTCCATTCAAACATTTTGTCGTTTAAGTTTCTATTCTGTTTCCACTGAAATTCATAACTGTCGGCATCGATCGGAGACTCCATGACTTGCTTGTGTTCTCTCCCCACACCAATATAAGTTTTTGCTTTTCTATATATTTGCATTTTTTTGAATAAGTGCCATTGCGTGATAGAAAAGAGGAAGTAAGTGAAAAGAGAGATAGCACTGTCTTATATACGCGTTTGTCTTTTATAATTTTCCTATGTTACATCAGATTCGAAAAGCAAGCTGATTTCTTTCTTAGGGCATTATTCTTCCAAAATGTTCCGCCTTTTTCCCCCATTCGTTATTGAAATGATATGTACACTTTCATTTGTTTCTGAACTACTGGGAACATTAGTTTTCTCTTTTTTACTTTTTTTTTTCATATTTGTGCCTATCTCTTTTCTTTATCACTAAAATGTCGTTCCTCACACAGAGATGGACCCCCGAGTAATGCATGTAAAAAAATGGGGAGATGTATTTATGTATTTATTTATAACTCCTTTAAGAAAAAATAATTTCTATTTTTCTTTTTTCTTTCTCTCTTTCTTTCTTCATTTTTATTTCTTTCTTTCAAGTTTTTTTTCTCTTTTTAATGCAGTCAACCGTAATACTTCTAAAATGAACTGGATAAAGTGTCAGAAATTAAATGCAAAATAAGAAAATGTAAAGAAAGAGTCGAGATATTTTTTAATGGCGGCAAGTTCTGAAATAAAAATGAGAAAAAATAATTGAAAATGTCACACAAAATACACAGTACTTGGGTTCACATAAACACGTGACGATGATGTCAAATGCGTTTATAGAGATCGAGACATGTGTTATATTCTCCCTTTCAATTGCAATTCCACTGCTGGATAAATTTCCTAAAGCCTTCCATAAAACCATGACCACGCTTTTCTTTGCCATAAATTTATTCATGAGGTCATTTTCAGTAAATTTTATAATGCGCATACTATTTAGGATACAACAATCAAGGAACCTTCTGCTCGACCTATAATACTTATCTTTTTAATATATTTTTGGATATTTTTTTTTAGTCATATCACCCCGAGCTAGGCGGTAACGCGACTGATGTGCAGGGAGCTACATAAGAGTGAAGAGATTGGAAAAGAGAAAACCGGAAACCGCATCCTAAATAGGAAAAAAGGGATGAGCCTCTTCACATGTTCAATAGATGTGGGTAGAGTGTGAACCGGGCGATAGTTTAGTCTATCTACTCCAATTGAAAAAAAAAAGTGAGAAGATTAGAAAAAAGAAAACCGGAAACCGCATCCTAAACAGGAAAAAAGGGATGAGCCTCTTCACCTGTTCAATAGATGTGGGTGGAGTGTGAACCGGGCGATAGTTTAGTCTATCTACTCCAATTGATGAAAAAACAAAGTGAGAAGATTAGAAAAGAGAAAACCGGAAACCGCATCCTAAACAGGAAACAAGGGATGAGCCTCTTCACCTGTTCAATAGATGTGGGTGGAATGTGAACCGGATGTTTTAAAAATCGGATATAGGGCCCCAACTAAGTTTTTTTTTCTTAATTACAAATGGAAACTATTTCATAGAAAATAGATTTGGTTTAAAATAGATTTATTTCTTTCGTTTTTTGGATCGGCTAACGCCTAAAATGACAAAAGTATGATCATCTTTTTAAGATATAAATTATTTCTTTAACATTTTAGTATCAATTCTTCATTGACACATTTTTTAAAAGATTTTTAATACCAAACGCGTATTAATTTTGATCTTTTGTGTTTCCATTTTCAGTCCAGTTTTATAATATGCATTAGTGATTCATTAGCAACAATGAAGCAGCCTTTTGCTCCAACTCTTTTCCTTCATTCTTGATATATTTTGAGAAATAAATGATTTAACTGTTTAGTGTCTAATGTTCCAAGAATGAAACATATCTTAAAACAATTTTTATACATGACAAGCATTCATTTTCACCATTTCATGTTTCTCTTTTCAATCCAGATTTATAATATGAATACTGTGTTTTCCGGCTTACAAAACGCACATTTTTTCCCTAAAAATACCCTGAAAAGTACGTGTGCGTCTTCCAAGAAGAATGTATTACTATGGTTACTACCATGGCATGGATGGTCTTGAGGGTCATTTATTGTACATGACTGACAGTAGTGATAACTCAGCAGATAATAGTTTAGAGTTTTGGATGAATCTTGCATTGACATACATTTTAGGATATGAGATGAATAAAATTTCTTTGATTATTTTATATTCTACATGCATTTTTAAAATGTTTATTTCACTTTTACGAAAAAAAAAACAACCTTAGAAAATGGAAGATGTATAGTATGTTTGGATGTACGTTGTGGTGCAGTTGATATCGGCTCGGAAAGAATGATCCGGGAACCGAGTTAGAATTTCAGTTAAATTCCTTGCATTCATTTATGCGAAACTACCATTTGGCAAAGGTATTAACCCGTCTCTTCATTTCAGTTATGGGTTAAATAATAGGACAGACTGAGATCTAGAGCCTTGGCTGGCAACCAGTCTACTGCAGAAAGTAATGCCAACTTACTGCGGGATAATCTTCTGCCCAGTCAGCTATGTCTCCTTTGAGACATGATCGCCCAAGCGTTCATAACTTATGGCACTGAACTGACTGACGGAATATAATATTTGAAAACAAAGATTAAGGCTACTACTGGGACTAAAGTTGGGGATCAGTTTTATATTGTTATGGAGTAATAAACTGATCCCATATTAATTAATACATCATAATATAATACATCTCTTCTCCCTCTAGCTATGAGTCAAACAACGGGATAGATTAGGTTCTATAGCCTTGGCTGGAAACAAGTCGACTGCAGAAAGTAATGGCAAACTACTGCGGAATAATCTTCTGCCCAGTCAGTCATCTCTCTTTCGATACATGATCGCCCAAAGCTTGTATCACGTATGGCACTTAACTGACTGCCTGATAGTATATTTACTAATCATCAACAATATGTCATTGCCATACAGACAAAATCGGACCAGTGATTAATGTAAACAATACCTGAAGCCAGTATTTGAGGGACACATGGTGAATGTGTTGTTTTATGATAATGAAGTTTGTTCCTTGAAATTTCTTTCCACTGTTAGGGCGCGTTTTTCAAACCGCGACCCTAAGCCAGAAAATACAGTACTATTCACTTGACAACAATCAAGCAACCATTTACTCCACCTGTTAGCTTTTCTTTTTTTATATTCATTGCGATATATTTATTTTTTGTTTTTTTACAGATCGAGATACATGTAAACCTGTCCCTTTCCACTGTGATGAGACTGCTGGATAAATTTCCTAATGTCTCCATTAAAACCATCGCTACGATTTTCTTTGACACGAATTAAATACAGACTTTATTTATGATGGGACATGTAATGAGGAAAGAAAACTTGGAAAATCTGATACACACAAGAAAGAGGAAAAGCGAAACAAGGGAAAGGAACGCATGAAATACTTGATAGGCTTGAGCAAATGGAAGGCAGAGCAGGATTTAGGAGGGGTAACATGAAAAAAGTGTTATCGGCTACAAGGGTTAGAAAGATGAGAAAGGCCATGATTGCCAACGTCCTGAACGGAACGGCACATACAAGGAGAAAAAGAAAAAGTATAACGAGTTTTATTTTTTCTAGAATTATTTATAAATATATAAAAAATTATATGTACAACATTCATCAACTTGTTGAAATTTCTTTCTTTTAAAATAACGAAGCTGCTATCTATTGACCATCACAGACAATCGCTCCTACCCCCCCGCCATTAACATGGATCAGGCTAGTCTTCCTGAAAGCAAAACATTGCACCTCCTCGGGTTAACTCTCACAACAGACCTCAAGTGAAACGACTATATTAAATCCATAGCTAAATTCGCTGCTAAGAAGGTCGGTTTTCTGTGTAGGGCCAGGAAATTCTTATCCCGTCTGAAACCATCCTGCACATATATAAATCTACCATCCGCCTGTGTATTGAATACTGCTGCCATATCCGGTCGGGTGCTCCTGTTATTCTTATGGCTCCTTGACTAAGTCCACCCGAGAATCTGTAATGTGATCAATCCCGACTTGGCAGCTCAAATACAGTCACTTTCTCACCGGCGCAATGTGGCTTCCCTGTGTCTCTTCTATAAATATTTTCACGGCTTCTGCTCCGATGAACTTAGCTCACTGGTGCACCCTATATATGAATTTTCTCGAGCCACAAGGCTAGCAACTAGGTCCCACCCTTTTATTGTGAAACCAATAAAATGTAAACGCAAATTCTTCTCCCTCAGCTTCTATTCTCGCACATCCCGCCTGTGGAATTCTCTTTCTGTTTACTTGCTTTCCCGAAAGCTACGATCTCCAAGAATTTAAATGTAAAGTCACAGTCATCACCTATCTCACTAACTTGCTTCCTCTCTCATGCTTCTTTCTCCATCCACTCCACTCTCATCAGTATTCTCATCCTTCTCTTAACCGCTTCTTGACACCCCCTATAACCTGTCACGCTTTTCCATAACTGTCCTCCTATGTAACCCCCTGCACACCAGTGGCAGTAAACTGCGTTGTTTGAGGCGATATTATTAAAAAAATATTCTTAAATTTAATTACAATCTGTAGCTTCGAATCCCTTTTTATTATCATTTAATTCAGGATGTATGTTGTCATGGCTCTCCATAACTACCTATACTTTCCTCCTTCGCCTTTTCACCATCCCTCCCATGCCATTCTTTAACCATCTATTTGCACAGTTTATTGTGTAAGTTATTGTTATGTCGTGAGTAAGAATAAATAACTCAACAACAGGAATAGGTTAATTGTTGTATTCCGTGAAAATAGTATTTACAAAGGTTATTAGTATCCAATACAAGAATAAAGGTTAATCGTCTCAACCGTCGTAAGACGTAGTATGAGCAATGGGTACTTCCGGGTCGTCACCGGAAGTCTACGACTGACTTGTCGATCGGCTGCTCGGCACACTCCTCTACGTAGATGCCACCATTACTTTACATAGTAATGGAATAGTCCATTATAGCCGAATAGGCGCGGGGGTCCCAACAGTTAATATCCACTTCCCTTTGTCACACATTTGTTTTATCATTTCACCCCAAGCCAGGCAATCCACTGCCACTATTGCGCAGGGGATTACATAGGGGAAAGTGATGAGAAAGAGTGGATAGTTATAGGAAATGTCGAAAGGAGGGTGGTAGACGGATGTGGATACTGAGGATGGGGGTTGGGTAGATGGGTAGAGTGACGGAATGGATGCGAATTAGTGTGATAGATGTCTCTTGTCCTTACATTTAAATTTCTGGAGATTTTAGTTATCGGGGAAGCAAGAATATGGAAGGGAATCCCACAGGCGGCAAGTGCGAGAAAAGAAGCTGTTAGAGTAGAAATTGTAGTTACATTTTATCTGTTTCACTGTAAAAGGGTGGGACCTAGTTGCTAATCTAGTATCTTGTGCAAATTCGTACCTAGGAGGTACCAGTGATCTAAGTTCATCGAAACAGAAGCCGTGAAAGTATTTATAGAAGAGGCACAGGGAAGCCACATCACGCCGGTGAGAGAGTGACTGCAACCGGTCTGCCAAGTCAGCATCGATCACATTACGGATTCTCTGTTGTATTTTGTCAAGGACTTCGAGGAGATTTGCAGGGGCATCCGACCAGATGTGGCAGCAGTATTCAATACACAGGCAGATGGTAGATTTATAGATGTGCAGAATGAACTTCCGGGCCCTGCACACAGAAGCGACTTTCATACCAGCGGGTTTAGCAATTGATTTGATATAATCATTCCACTTGAGGTCCCCTGAGAGTGTGAGGCCAAGGAGGCATACCGTTTTACTCTCAGGGAAGCAGGCCTGCTCCATGCTAATGGGAGGTAGAAGCGATTGTCTATGATGGTTAATTGATAGCAGCTTCGTTTTGGAAGCATTAAAATTTACGAGTTATTTCTTACCCCAGTCCACCACGGATTGGAGATACTTCTCAAGCTCGGCAGCAAGGTTCGCTTTATTGCCCACACCGGATTTTTGATCGAGGCGAGAGTAAACTGTGATATCATCGGAATACATACCTACTTGGGATTTTATAGCATGTAGATCAGAAAGAGCGTAGGACCTAGGATAGAGCTTTGAGGGACACCTGCGTTCGTATGCTAGTTTTGAGAGGCATTTCTGTTTAATACTACCTTTAATGTGCGATTAGAGAGGAATGGCTGGATTAGGTCAAACAAATGTCCAGTTTACCATAGCTCAGCAGTTTGCGTAGAAGGCCAGCATGCCAGACTCTTTCGAACGCTTTGAAAATATCCAAGGCAACGGTTCGAGCTTCGCCATTCTTGCCGAGAGCCTGGTATATATACTCGGTGATGGTCGTTAGCATATCAGCCGTAGACCTAGTGAAGCGGAAACGATAGTGTTTGTACGAGAGAAGCCTGTAGGCTGTGAGATGCTGGACCTCCTCGGCGTTTATAATGGCTTCGAACACTTTGCCAAAGATCGGAAGGATGCTGACAGGGCGGTAATTAGCGCTGTCCAAATGTTCTCCAGTATTCTTAAATATAGGAACTACAGAGGAAGACTTCCAACAGGCAGGAAGCAGATAAACAGGAGTTGTAGAGTTTAGTGAGAACAGAGGAGAGTTTAGGGGCACATTTCTTCAAGACTATGATTGGAATTCCATTCCCTCCGCTCGCTTTGTGGGGGTCAAGTTTAGAGATTATGTTAGAGACCAGCGAGTGGGTAATATTGACGACATTAAGTTGACCCTCAGTTCTAAGTGGGAAGTCGGGTGTAGGTACTCCAGACGAATCCAGTCTCGAATTGGTGGAGAATCTGCGAGCAAAGCATTCAGCTTTGTCCGCTGAATAGGTGAGGACCTCAAATTCATCGATTAGTGGGGTATTGAAGACTAACTCTTGTTAAGCACGCTTTTACAGAGTCGCCAGTACAGTAGTCTTTGGCGCCGAACTTACAGGATGCTATGCGTTGCTTCATTCTGATAGCAAACATTTTAGCTTCGTTGAGTATTTTTTTACACTTATTACGAGCTAAGGCGAAAAGGCGTTTGTTATAGTCCGAAGCATGGCTTCGATAGAGCCGAAAGAAATGATTCCGGTGGGCAATAACGGCCGAGCAAGCGGGCGAGAACCAGGGAGACGAATGGGATTTAAGCTGAAATTTCCTGGTTGGGATGAAAACATCGATGCCAGCCTTAACACAAGAGGAGACCTCGGATGCGCATTCTTCAACGGGAAGACTTAAAACGTTGTTCCAAGGGACGTGACACAGGAAGACTAGGAACAAATCCCAGTTTGCTCTTTGGTAGCAGTAAGATATTCTGCTGCTCTGGGTTTCTTGGGTAGAGTGGGAATAGAATGAGATGTTGACGGAAACTACGGCATGGTCAGAGTTTCCGAGAGGGCAGAGCTGCTTGATAGTGCAAGACTCTGGGATGGAAGTGGAGCAGAGGTCTAGTAGTGAGTCCTTTCCGTTAGGGTTATTGGAGAAACGCGTGAGGAAATCCACCACTTGCGTAATGGTTTGGACACCAGCAAGGTCGGTGTCAGAGTTTTCCAGCCACTTGGTGTGGTGGGCGTTAAAGTCACCAAACACAAATATATGGGCAGATTGATGAGAAGAAATGGCCTTGTCGATATTGTTAGAGATATCTATCAAGTACCGAACAGTCAGAGGAGGAGGGGGAGCGGTAGAGAAAGAAGAGATAGGTAACCGATCATAGAAGTGAGAGACGGAAGCACATGAAAGAATGATCCAGTTATTCAAGAGATATCAACCAAGCTAGAGGGAGGTGTTCGCATAAACACCAAGCCCATGCATATGGACATTAGAGTCCTTCCTGAAGAGGGGAAGGTAACAAGGAACGTAAAACTCAGAAGAGGGGGTAAAAGGGTCAAGGTTAGTTTCACAAAGAGCTAAGATATAAGGTGAGTTAGTTTGAAGGAATGATTCTACGCTGTAAACGTTAGTGTGGATACCTCGTATGCTTGCGAAGGAGATGCAGACAGGCTTGGGCGTTTTCTGACTAGCTGATTTAGTTTTACTATTTTGTTTGTTTGTTTTCATAGTGATTTACTTAGAGAGAGAGGTCTAGAGTAGAATCAGTCGGTCACTTGTTTGCAGTATGTGAAGGATGGAGACGGGGTTGCCCACCGGAGGTTCATGCAGGAACGCTCTTCCAGGCGCGATATGGCACTAAAAGAACCCCGATATTATTCAACTGTTGATCAGGGCAGCCTCTCAAGACGCTACGCAAGAGTTCGGGCTCCTAATTACCAGTCGGAAGCGGCAACCAAGAAACTGCCAACCAGGTGCTCTCAGAATAAAAGACGTTGCCACCATACTCAATAACTGCAAAGAGCTTCCGGCTAAACTAACACTAAGACCGAAGGAGAAGGAAAATGAACCGGGAACCCCTTCCTAAACAAGAAACAAGGCGATCACCTCTACTCCTGTTCAAAAGAAGTGGGTGGGCTGTGAAACCGGGCGATAGTAGATACTATCTACTCGAATTTAAAACAAACAATTTACTAAGTTTTAACGTCCGATGGCCAGGTTGAGGTGGGGGTAGGTAAAAATGACCGATAGTCAAACAGATGCTACCCTTAAATTCATGAATAGAACGACATTGCTAAGAAAATAAATAAAACCTCAAACCGTTTATATTGAAAGTGTCATTGAAAGCCAAAATAATTTACAGAACCTTGTTTAAATGTACCGCAAAAGTAGCAAAATACTTAAATTAGTAACAATAACAAAAGAAAAACAAAGAAAAGCAAAGATCGATCTAACTAACTTACCATGTGCAGAGAACATGAGCTGAAAGTTGAGTGAAAATTTCAGAAGACAGTAATGCCAAAATACAATTCAACTCTTTTTTTTTTCAGATTCTGTAGGGGAGTCAATTGCCTGCTAAGTAGCTAGAACGGGTGAGAGAGAGAGAGAGAGAGAGAGAATAGAGAGAGTGTGAGAGAGGGAAAGACAGACCTGCAACTTGTCATGTGAGTGTCAGATTCTCCGAGCTCCCTTTCTTCATTATGATTCATAAAAATCTTAAATGTTTCTTTTCATGCCTATATTTCTTAAATGGGGTAGTGTAGTTATTTATATTATCTACATTGTTCAGACTCTTGTTCTCATCTTTATTGGTATATTCACGACGTTTCGGTCGTTGTACGCTCCGACCTTTTTCAGGGGATTGGAATTTTGAACTGAACCGGTTATTTTCAGTCCATGAGTTATGCCGGGTAACTTAGCTATATCCCTTCAACGTAGCTCACTAAGTTTTTACATTATTTACATTATTTAGACTATTGTCCTTATTTTTCTTACTATTTGTACAACGTTTCAGTAGTTGTATTCTCCGACCTTCTTCAGGTGCTAGGAATTTTGAACCAAACCCTTTATTACAATCACTAGGGTATATCATTCTCATTCCTTTCGTAAAGCCTCGATTGGAAGTCATGTGTTATCTGCCTTTAACCCTGCAAGTTACTTGTTCACCATTTCTGTATTGAACTCACAACTCTAAGAATCAAGCTAGGAACTAACCAACGTCTGTATCAACTTGGCGATGTGTCCTTAAGAACAACTGAACTTTGGGATTTATAGACAATGTCTAGTAACACTTTTTTTACGAGAGTTCATATTGCAATTTTTGATGTTAATGGTTTTCTCTAGTATTTGTGTGTGTGTGTGTGTGTGTGTGTGTGTGTGTGTGTGTGTGTGTGTCCGTTACCTATAGACTCCGAAATCGATTTTCTTGAAAATTTACACAGTTGTACTATAAGCGTCTGCGAGTGTTCTTAGCTAGGTTTTGTGTCGAGGTACTCACGATAAATATCGAAAATCGATAATCGAAAAAAATCGGGTTATAGAAGGAGTGGTCCGATTTTAATCAAATTTGATACACTCATAGACAAAGACATAAGAAATGATATTCAGAAGTTTCAAGGTTGCAGTTCTTACAATAGTAAAGAAAATTTGCTATTGATAACAGGAAATCAAAATTCGTGCCAACATCCAAAGAGTCTGAGCTCCAGGACTATAGATTAGTTTTAAAGCTTTCATTACACCCGAGCAACGCCGGGCTATACTGCTAGTCTGCCATATAGACGGGATTAACATTCTTTAAACATTATATATATATATAAACTAAACAAAATGTTTAGTTCAGTGTTCCCTATTGAAATGGAGATACCTGTGATACACCAGTGATTACTTCATAACGTCAAGCCAGTATATTATTTGTTCTTTTTTATGATGTTCTTTCATCAAAAACCGGCAAAAATGAACATGATTGCACGCAAGGTGCTGCAATAAATTAACAAATAAGCAGTAAATTCTGTCTGGCTATCCCTGCGTTTGAAAACCCTCTAAGTCAGGCCACACTTGCTCTGCATAAACTTATTGGACCTTTTTTGAAATGAAGATTATCCCAGAACTGAAAATCTTTATTGGGATTTGTGTCCGAATGAGGAGGGAACATTTAAAACATCAAATTTTTAAATAACTTAAAAAATTTATGATTTTAAAACATATTAATCTATAGTGAGTTTAAAGTAACACAAAATTTTGTAAATTTAATTTTTTTGTTGTTTTTAATTCAGTTTAAAATATCTCCCAAACTTTTTGAATAGAGGAAAATCAATTTTATTTCTTCAAAATGCTATGGAATAAGTGTTAGTGAGAGGTTTCGTGATGTGACGTTTTGAAGATCCACAGTGGATCTCAACTCCACTGAAGTTTTACAGAGTTTTTGATTTGAAGAATTCAACACTATTGAAGTTCAAAAGAGTTTTTGATTTGAAGAATTCAACTCCATTGAAGTTCCACGGAGTTTGTAATTTGAATACCTTAATTTCCAGCCCAAATCGGAGTTTCAATCTAATCTGTCTTTTGGTAGAATTGAACTAAATACGAGTTAAAGTTAGGCTTTTAAGTTTTATAGCTTCATTTGTTGAAATTCAAAGTTATTCATTCAAAGTTATCATTGCTGTTTTCCAAGCTCTACCAAAGGTGTTCTTTGATTTCGACCGAAAACCCAATTACCTTTCCACAGTCATTTAAATGCCATATGTGATACACGCTTTAAGCGATCATGCCTAGAAAGAACCATGACTGACTGGACAGAAGATTATTCCACAGTATGCTGCCATTGCTTTCTGCGGTAGACTGGTTTCCAGCCAAGGCTATAAAACCCAATCTGTTTTGCCATTTTAATCATAGCTGAAGAGAGAAGTGATAGATTATTATATTAAGTATAAATAGTGGGGGAGCAGTTTATTACTTCATAACAATAGAAAACCGATTCCCCACTTTATACCCAGTAGAAGGTTTACTTATGTTTCCAACTATTATATTCAGTCAGTCTGTTAAGTGCCATACGTGATACACGCTTTGGGTGATCATGTCTAGAAAGAAACATGACTGACTGGGCAGAAGATTATCCCGCACTAGGTTACCATTGCTTTTTGCGATAGACTGGTTGCCGGCCAAGGCTATAGAACCCAATCTGCCCTGTTATTTAACCCATAACTGGAAGGAAGAGACGGATTAATACCTTTCCCAAGCGTATTTGTACGTAAGTGAATGCAAGGGATTCAACTGGAATTCGAACTCTAATTTGTCGTTCCGAGTCGATATCCACTGCACCACAACGCAAGTCCTAACCCTCCCGAGGCGCAAGCTTAAAATCTTTACATAGTAATGGCCACTTATATAAATAGTATATAAATATTTTGTCAAGAAATTGGATAAAGTCTTTTTTTAAATGAATCCATTATTAAGAAAAAACCTAATTCTCGTCAGACAGATTAAATTTACATAAACATAAGTTATATTCTTACCTAATTGAATAATGGCAATATAAATTTATGTGAATGTTGACAAAATATCCAGAAAAACATTTGTGTTTGCCAAATAAATAAGAATTTATAATATTTTCTTTCACCTTGGCTTCAACAATTATTACTCTTGCCAATAAGACAAATACAAATCGTTCAGTCGGCCTTCGAATGACCTCTTCTTAGCAACTTTCAAAACACGAGTCTTCAGCTAAATCAGAAACAGTGTAATCACAATATTTAATACAATGACCCGCACACGTCCAATCGCTAAGCGGAAACACAATTCCCAAGTTCTGGCGACCTCGACAACCTCTTGACCAGAGACGATAATCCGTTAAGAGCGTCCATCAGATTGAGCCTGATTAGTGGTTTCGCCACTCGATTAGATGTTTGTGGGATTAGACCAACTTTAGCACAAGACAACAGACATGGAATAACAAATTAGTAATGTATGTCTGCATAACTAACAGGTTAATCTTTGCTACGTGAAAAGAATTTCCTCACAAGGAATACTGGAGCCTTACAATCATCATATGTGAAGATCTTAGTTTCATATGTGATGCTTTGCTCGACAAAAATATAACATATTACACAGAACGGTTTAAATACATTTTACAGTGGTACGTTTTAATGCAAAAACCTAAAATATACGTGGCGGAATGAAAGCCAATTTAATGCAATTTATATGCACATATTTGTTAAAAATATTTATGTTAAGTCATCAGATTTGTTTTTATATCTACCTATATTGAATAATAAGTTTGTACCCTGATATAGTAAAGAAAAGCTAGTTGGTTGCTTTTTTCTAGAGGCATATCAACATCTTTATGGGTAATTTATGCCAAAATCTAAATATTTTCAACATAATTTTATGCCTTTATCTACAAATAATTTTCTTTTATAAAATGTCAGTCAGTTAAGTGCCATACGGGATACACGCTTGGGAGATCGTGTATCAAAAGAGACATGATTGACTGGACAGAAGATTTTCCCGCATCAGTCGCCATTACTTTCTGTGGTAGACTGGTTCTCAACTAAAACTACAAAATCTAATCCATTTTGCTATTTAACCCATATCTGAAAGGAAAAGAGACGGCTTAATACCTTTCAAAGTAGTTTTTGTGCGTAAGTGAATTCATCTGGAGTTTGAACTCGGTTCTTCGATTTCACGTTTTGAGTCGATACTCACTGCACCACAGCGCACATCCATATACTGCTGTTAATTAAACTATATGTATAGTTGTAGATTTTTATAATATATTAAAAATATATTGCTGGTACCTTTATTATAAAAGTGTATTTTTATACATTGATAGTGTTTTGATTTTGCTTGCTGTGCTCATAGATGAGATCTACCAAGAGTTATCACCCCGGATCAGGGTGGACCTGGGAATAACTGTGTAGATCAGTAGTCCCAAACACGAGAACGCAAAAGAGTTCCTTCTCTAGCGGGCTAAAAGCAGGAATGATTATATTTCCTCAAATCTTGTGGTCGCCTTGAATTTGCATCAATTTGTTAGCCTAAAACAATATGGCTTCCCTACGAGATTATTTTTACGTGCGGACGTCTATAAGGTAAGATGTTTTTTTTTTTCAATTTACAAACAGCAGTTAAGAAGTAAGTCTCCCCAAAACTCTAATCTCTCGATCTTGCTGCCGGATGTAGTTTATCGTCATGCTCTGGACTTCCGAGAAGAAAGTGTTCAACATCGATTGACATAAGGTATGGAATAAGAAGAATTCAACATATAAATAACAAATTAGAGATGCAAAAATTAAGAAAATGCAAAAATGTAAATTTTTGGGTGTTTTAACAAGACACTGAAAATGTGACACCGAAATCCGAAGTAGCATTAGAATCGCGAAAATTGCCTTTCAAAAGCCAAGCAAAGAATTACGAAACAGGAAAATGTCGTTAGAACCAAAGTAAAAAAATACTAAACTAATATATAATATCGATACATGGCAGTAAATGTTGCATGATTAGACAATCAAAATATCACTCTACAGAAGGCTGATGAGAATATCATGAATCGAATACATGAGCACTGACGAAGTTTTTAGAAAATGTAAACACAAAAGTCACTTATATTTACATCAGAAAAAAAACAAACGAAAATTCTAGGGTAGATATTGAGAAATGAAGGCTTAGCAATGGCTTTTAACATGAGCAATTGAAAAATACATATATAATATATAATATAATAAAAGCCGTGTGTGTCCGTCCATTTTCTTCTTCTATGTGCCTTGTTCTTTTAGGACGTAGGAGGTCATGGCTTTTCACGTCTCCCTATCCCTGGTGGCTCTTAGCACGCTTTTTCTGTAACATCACGCAAACCGCGTTCTGTCATCCACCTGCTTAGGCTCTTCAAATGCGTTATCTGATACTTTCCTCTGTCTCTGTTTTCCCTCTATCTGGCCTGTTAATATCAGGTTCTCCAAGCCGTCTTTCCTCATTGCATGTCCCAGGAACTTTAATTGTCTCTTCCTGATGCTCAATATTAATTTCCTTTTAGTTTCCATCGTTTCCAAAACCTCATCATTGCTCACATGCTTAGGCCATGATATCCGCAGCATCCTTCTGTAGAACCACATTTCAGTTTTTCCTTTCTGCATCACAAGGCCTTATTAGAAGCGAGACAGGTCAATCTTTCTTTCTTGAAAGATGTGTGTAGTGAGCCGTGGAAATTGGTTGATAGTCGCGACTGTAGTTAAATCCTTTGATGTCTTAGGAGGGAGGAGAATGCGTTTCATTTCACTAGACTGTATAAATTATGTATGTGTGTATGTGTTTATATATATATATATATATATATCTTTTCCTTACTAAAATCAAATAGTGTTTTTCCATAGATATTTATTATTTTTACATTCCCTTATATTCTAGCTAAAGAATCCCTTTTATTCTAGCCAAATTCCTGTCTTATGAACATTTGTCTTAATAATAATTTTTATAAAGTAATTTAATAGACGATGCTACTTTATTTTATTTATTGTAATTGGATTCTTATTTTAAAGATTTTTTTATTTTCATTCATTATTTCTTGTTTTTTTTTTTCTCTTCTATTCTCACGGAAATCAATTATATTTTCTTTATTCGTCAAATAATTGAACTTTAACAAATACAACAAAATATTTAAATAACAATCATACATCATATGGAACAGATTATTCTCATTGAAACAGATGTTATGCATTATTATCTTCCCTTTCTTAAAAAATCTAATCCAACTATCGGTCAAGGCACACATATATAAACCATACACACACACACACACACACACACACACACACACACACACATACACAAACACACTTACAGGTACACACTCACAAACTCACTACATTTACCGACAGCAGTAGCAGCGAAAAATGACCATTTGTTGAAAGGCACAGTCCACAAGCGGATGTGAAAACAAGCTCTTCTACCATTCGGAAGATGAGATTTTGATGATGAAATATTAATGAATAATAAATAGGTAATATCCAACACCTTCTTTACCTTCGTTTATTTTACTAAACGCATTGTGATAGCCTTTAAATTCTACCTATACACCTAATATACACAATGCTTCAAGCAAATTACAAAACTCTCCTATCTGCCCTTCTTTTTCGTCCGTTCTTTCTTTAATCAATTATTCTCTGAAACCAAGTAGCGTCTCTGATATGTCTTTCGCTGATATTAAAAAAAGAGTTTTTTTTATTATGAGTTATTTAATGAGCGTAACGTACGTAATAATAAAAACTGAAGGAAAATTATGCTGAATTAGAATAAGTAATTGTAAACGTTTCATTTGGTAAATATCCTGTTATTATTCTTCTTCTTACTATTAAACAATGTAACTGATGTCTACAGGGCTAGGTAATCGAGATTTCATAAAAATGTGCCTTTTGGTGGGTTCGTTGTTAGTAAGAAATCTCAATAGTATACAAACGTATGGTTGATTCTGCCACATCTCAATGTTTATTTACTCCCGCAACATATATTTTTCTAAGATTCACATTGAGACGCTTACATGTAAATTTTCTCTCTTTTAGTCAGTCTTTTGAAGTAAAAGCCTCTCATAAAATATAAATAAAGACATGAAAAACACAAGATCTGGATTTTTAGAATTTTTCAAAGACTTTCCTGAGTATGTTCTTTTTCAAACTTTGATCTACAATCAAACTAGACTATTTTATTTCGGATATATTTTTTCTATTGTTTCTGACATGATGCATTGTATTTATTTACACTGTTTACATTTTATGGATTATTGTATACACATTTTGCTATATTCACGACCTTTCTGGCGCCATTTTCACTTGTAGAACTCTCTTAGAGATTCATGCTTCCCAGTCAACTTCGAGCTTTACAAATTTTAAATGCAATTTAAATCGTTATTTTCTTCTTGCTTAATGCTTGTTCTTTTATTGTCATCTCTCATTAATCATTTTTAACCATATTTTCTAACAGTCAGTAATCTATTGTTTCCTAGTGGCTTTATTGCCTTGCTTAGGCTATAATGGTTTTATAAGTATTCATCACAATAAGTTTGATTAAAAAGAAACCTCTCTTTCATTTTTATTATATATTTCCAGTTTTTGAATAAGGTGTTGCGCAATGTTCTCGAAGTTGTGGATAAACTGTTCGAAGTTCATTTGTGGCTATTTTTCTTCAAGTACACGGTTCTGGTTGCAGACACGGAAAGAAAACTATAAGACTTTCTACAGGAGGTAGCTGAAGAGAGTGACAAAAAAAGAACTACAAATAAACTGCAAGAAAACTGAATTCATGGTCATCAGCAAAAAGAGCAACCCAAAATGCCAAATACAGGTGGAGAATACTAGAATCGAGCAAGTACAAAAATTTAAATACCTAGGAAGTGTTCTAACAGGAAATGGAAAGTGCGACACAGAGATCCGAAGGCGAATTGTCATGGCGAATGAAGCATTCCAGAAGCTGAGTAAAGTACTAAGATACTAGAAAATTTCCCTAGAAACAAAGAAGAGAGTGTTAGGTTGTTATGTGATGTAAGTTCTTCAATATGGCTGTGAATACTGGACAATATCATCGAAGATGAGGACAAAATTGAAACAACGGAATTGTGGTTTTACATGAGGATGCTGCGGATATCATGGACCGAACATGTGAGTAATGATGAGGTTTTGGAAAGAATGGCATTGAAAAGAAAACTAATAGTGAGCATCAGGAAGAGACAACTGAAGTTCCTTCGACATGCAATGAGAAAGGAGGGCTTGAAAAACCTGATACTGACAGGCCATATAGAAGGAAAAAGAGGAAGACAGCGGATAACATATTTGAAGGTTCTGATCAAGTGTATGAGGAACGGGGGTTGCGTGGAGTAAAAGGAGAAAACATATTAAGAGCCACCAGGGATAGGGAGGCGTGGAAAGTCATGATCGCCTATGTCCTGAAAGGATAGGGCACATAGAAGAAGAATATCTTTACCAAATGTATAGAAGATGCTGAGTATTTCAAAAAATTTTGTGGCGTACTTTATCGAACATCTTTGCGTTATCTTTAGAACACAGGTTACGTTTCAATTGCTCTTTCTGATTTTTTGTTCCAGTGTCTTTGACGATGTCGAATTTTTCCTGTCCTTTTTCTGGTTTGATTCTACTGACTGCTTTATTAACTAGAATTCTGACGATGTTTCGTTAAATGGCTTATTAAACCGCGTTCGCCCTCGTATATGGTTTCTTAGTAATTTGTATAAAATAGATTTACATGAATGACGCGTTCTAGAAGCTGATTAAAGTGCTAAGACACAGGAAGATTTTCCGTCAAACAAAAAGAAAATGCTAGATTGCTATATGATGTCAGTTCCTCAATACGGCAATGAATGCTGGACAATATCCTCGAAGATGAGGAAAAAACTTGAAGCAGCGGAAATGGTGTTTTAAGGACGGATACTGCGGATATCATGGACCGAAAAGGTGAGCAATGATGAGGTTTTGAAAAAAAATGGCAATGAAAAGAAAACTAATAGTGAGCATCATGAAGAGACAACTGAAGTTCCTAGGACATGCAATGGAGAAGGAGGGCTTGGAGAACTTGATACTGACAGGCCAGATAGAGGAAAAAAGAGACAGAGGAAAGCAACGGATAACATATTTGAAGGGGCTAAGCAGGTGGATGACGGAACGGGTGTTGCCTGGAGTTACAGGAGAAAACATATTAAGAGCCAACAGGGATAGGGACACGTGGAAAGCTATGATCACCTACGTTCTGAAAGGATAGGGCATATAGAAGAAGAAGAAGACTTCCGATCATAGCGGTCATTATCAAGAAACGATGTGCTGCTCATGTCGTAGTATTCCTTTGTCTGCATTCTCGTATTCACTGTAAAATTGAATTGTTTGAAATTGTCTAGCGTGACGTTAGGTGTGATGATTGTTGTAAACGAAGCCGCTTAAAAAGTATGCAATTTATGACCTTGTTTTTGTTTGAGGGTTTTTGTCTTTATTTTCAACTGAAATTAAAACCAAAATACGACGTTTAGAACGGCTCATGATTAAACATAATAGACATTCATTGTCTCTTATATTTAAGAGTATATGTTTAGAATATATATATATATATATATATATTTAATCATATCACCCCGAGCAAGGTGATAACGCCACTAATGTGCAGATGGCTAAGTAAGAGTGAAAAGATTGGAAAAGAGAAAGCCCGAAACCACATCCTAAACAAAGAATGAACCTCTTCACCTGTTCAATAGACGTGGGTGGAGTGTGAACCGGCTGATAGTTTAGTCTGTCTACTCCAAATGAAAAAGAAAAAAGAAAAGACTAAAAAGTTTAGAAAAGCCGGAAACCACATCCTAAACAGGGAATAAGGGATGAGCCTCTTCACCTGTTCAATAGACGTGGGTGGTGTGTGTGAGCCAGGCGATAGTTTAATCTATCTACTCCAATTCCTTGTTTGAAACGAAGTGAAAAAGCTATTACGCGGGTTGACGGGAATCTTGTGTGAACATGGGTAGAAGGCACAGTTTGCTCAGTGGTTGTGCAAGACATCGTGGTCGAGTGTTTGAGTGTACTCACTGTCAGACATTATAACTAACATCGGTTATGCATAGCTGAAGCCGGAAGAGAGTTGTACAAGCGCGAAAAGATAGTATTAGCAAAGAACTTACGGTTACACATAGCAAATTCAGCTGGAAATTGATGAAACCTCCTTGATAATCGAGGACTAAGCTTATATTTTTAAAGTCTATGTACCATAATGGATAGTTCTTTAAATCAATAACCATGAAAGTATTTATATGAAAATTCACAGGAGAACTGCATTAGGCTGAGGGTAAAGTGACAGAACAGGTGGGCTTCTTGGTAGTAGAACAAACAATAATGTTCCTGAGAAGTCGTCTACGCAAAACGGACTGGCTCTCGCTCAAAATCATTTTTTAAATGATTTCTCACCAAGCAAGGCTATAAAGCCACTAAGACACTAGGAGTTAATGAGTGTAAAAGAATAAAAAAAGAAGAATAGAAGAAGAGTAGTCAGTCAGTCAGTTAAGTGCCATACGTGATAAATGCTTTGGGCGATCATGTCTCGAAAGAGACATGACTGACTGGACAAAAGATTTTCTATCCTACTACTTATGTATAGCTGAATGGAGAAGAGACGAATTGTATTAATAAGTAGTAATTAGTGGGGGTTCAGTTTATTATTTCATAACCATATAAAATTGATCCCCTACTTTATGCCCAGTAGAAGCATTAATCATGTGTTCAACTGTTATATTCAGTCAATCAGTTAAGTGCCACACGGGATACACGGTTTGGGCGATCATGTCTCGAAAGAGACATTACTGACTGGGCAGAAGATTATCCCGCAGTAGATTGCTATTGCTTTCTCTGGTAGACTGGTTACCAGCCACGGCTAAAGAACCCAATCTGTCCTATTATTTAGCCCATAACTGGAAGGAAAAGACGAATTAACACCTTTCCCAAGGGTATTTGCGCGTAAGTGAATGCAAGGATTTCAACTAGAATTCGAACTCGGCACCCCGATTTCTCGTTTCGAGTCGATTTTCACTGCACCACAACGCACATCCTATTAGAAGAGTAATCAATTAGAAAATAAATAACGGTTGAGAGTGCATTTAATTATTTGAAAACCAAAATTCATTGGAAAATAAGAAGTGGGAAGGGAACTGCACAAGTGAGAAAAGAAACTGTCAGCAAAGAAATTGCGGTCACATCTAATCAATTCAATTGTAATTGAAGAGACATTGTTGCCCACCTAGAGTTGCGCTTACATTCATAAAGTGTGGGTACCGTCGCTGATAGTTCATCAGAACAATAAACATGAAAGTGTTTTTTGAAAAGGCACGTGGAAACTATATTGGGTTAAAAGTGATTGAAGCGGAGATTCCACATCACGAGCAATAATACTCCTTTTTTACAATCTTCCTTTTTTGTTTTTCGACAATCTCTGAATATATAACAGGAGCACCGGGCCATATGTGATAGCAATATTCAAACAATGGACAAATGAAAGACATAAATATCTAAGATAAATTAATACCTATTTTTGAAAGCTGAATATTTCAAAATTAAAACCAATGTTTTCATTATTAAGCAGAAAACACACACACACACACACACACACACACACACACACACACACACACACACACATATATATATATATATATATATATATATATATATTGTAATTTTGTTTTTGCAATGGTTTATAAAAGCATAATATCGCTAAAATTATGTTAAATTATGTGATATGTTAAAATAAGATTTATTTTAGCATATCACATGTAGAGGAACAGTTGGGTTTTATAGCCTTGGCTGGCAACCAATCTACCGCAGAAAACAATGGCAACATACTGCGGGATAATCTTCTGCCCAATCAGTCATGTCTCTTTCGTGGCATGATCGCCATGCATGTATCACGTATGGCACTTAACTGACTGACGCCATTATGATAAAAAAATTACAATATTAAGCTCTACTCTGTATCGAGCACTCTTTATAAAAGTAAATGTTTGAACAATGGGTTATTAATCTACGTGTTCTTTCACTTTTTTTGTAATACATATATATATATATATATATATATATATATATATATATATATATATAAAGCATGTAATCTGATCTCAGGTTTTATGAATACACATTATAGTATAATTGTAACCATGAAGTCATAACCATAGTCATAAAGGAAAACATAGCCGTCGATCGGCATGGTTGAAAGTTGTTAGACCAAAAGAGTATTAGCTTAGTTTCTCTCCTACCTTTAATATCATCATGCAAGAAAACCTCTTTTACAGAAACTTACGTCTGCGTTGTATTTCCAAAATGATATAATTCGTTACTTTCATGTTCCAGAAACGGTTTTATTAGTTTCCACTTAATCAGCCGATATATTAGCATGCTAAGAAAAAAAATTCAGCCTTAAAAAGTACGCCAGTCATCTAAAGCAAAGGTCAGTTTAATGATATAAAACATTTTTTTAATTGTTTCACCCCAGGCAAAGCGGTACCACCACCGATGCGTAGGGGGCTACATAAGAGAAAAAATAAATAGGAGGTGAGTAAAGAGAAAGACGAAACAAATGCAGGGGGTGTCAGAGAAAAGAGCAAGAGAAGGATGGAAATACAGGTGTGATGACAGTTACAAAGCTAGAAAGGAAGTGGTATACAGGGTGATGTAGAAAGAACTGGAATTAAGTGGTTAAGAGACGGGTATTGACATTGCATTTTAATTCCAAGAGGTTTTGGCCGTCAGGAAAGCAAGAATATGGAAGAGAGTTCCACAGGCGGGAAGTGCGAGAAAAGAAGCAGTGGAGTAGAACTATCGGCTGCATGTAGTTGATATAACTGTGAATGGGTGGGACTCACTTGCCAGTCTTGTTGCACGAGTAAACTCATGCGACAGGAGGAACCAGTTACTTAAGTTCGTTGGAGCAGACGCCATGAAAATATTCATAGAACAGACAGAGGGAAGCCACATCCCGTCGGTTAGAAAGCGACTGGAGTCGAGCCGCCATTACTGATTCTCCTTTGAAACCTGTCGAGAACACCGAGGGCGACTGACCATATATGACAGCAGTATTCCATGTACGGATCGAAAATTCCGATCGAAAAATCGAATCGAAAATTAGTTTTTCATTTTTTATATATGGGTATTCAAAAAGTAATTACTTTCCTTACATTTACGTTTTAATATCGATACTTCTTCATGGTTATTTATGCATAAGTGAATGTAACAACCTCGAACGGAATTCAAACTCAGTTCTTTGATTTGTCTTTCCGAGCAGCTATCCATTTGCACATCCTATTCCATAGAAAAGTTTAAGTGTTTTTAGAATTTGTAGTAAAATCGATTTAATAAAACATATTTTTCAAATTATTTTGTTATCACTGCTGTCTCATGGTATTAATCTTATTCTATATTATCATAAAATGGTGCATAATTTCGACGAACTGTACTTTTTATGGAACAGCAAAAATATGCAGACTGGCCAGCAAATGAAAGATAGACATTGTTTTGATAAATATTTGACTGTTGTCAGATTTAAGAATGCGGGCAAAATTTCTCATATCAGGAAAATATTTGATCGTTTTGAAACCAGCGTAGCCAAGGTCAGATAATGTGAGTCTGGAAATGTTTGTAAACAGTGTGCCAAAAGATGACGTAGTTGCTTACATAAGAGACAGTTTAATAGTTGTAACCAGTCTGCGGGCATTTGAAATCGGAACTCAGACCGTGAAAGACCCCTGGCTGAGTCCAGCCAAGCTTTCTAACCTTCGGTCGATTTCACCGAAGTTGTGTTTACTGATCTTGGATCGTCCAAACGATAGATAAAATAATCTTTAATCTTTTGTGTATTTAAAGTTTTTTGTATAGTAATTTCTATTTGTACATTAATTACATGTGTTTCAGGGTTTCTTCCCCTTACCCGAAAAAAATTGTACAATTATGTCACTTTTGATCGCCATACACATATATCATATGTCAATCTGTCAACAGATTTCAATTACGATGGAAAGATTAATAAATTTCAACTCTGTGTTTAAAAAATAATCTTATTCTAAACTTCATGCTATAGATATGTAATACTTCTGTAAATCAGATTAATTTAACATTAAATTTGCTAATTTTCCAACTCTTTAACTCTTTCAAAGTCTTTCTTACCGCAAATGGCGTCATTTTCACGTTGTTGGGAACGTCTTTGACCCTGTGACGACGGTCTCTGATGACTTCCCTCTTCAGAGTTATTTTTGTTTGCCCAGATTAGATCATTGCTTTTCCTAAACTTTTTTCTACGCGACAATGACCTTCTTTGTTTGTTAACAATATTATTAGCCATTTGATGATTAGCCTGAAAAAAACTAGCAATTTCTTTATTTGACTTGCCACACTGATGTCATCCTATTATTTGCCTCACGGAAATTCATCAATTTCCTTACTTCCGTAAACATTCATTGCAAAATATAAGTCAACTATCATTTATAGATGAGAGCAGCTTCATACTAACACGGTATTGTCTAAAAAAAAATAAAGAGACGTTTTTATACAAGCCAACATTGCTGTAATCAAGAGTGGTCAAAATCATATCATAGCCCACTATATATATAGTTTTTTAAAAATATTATTTTTATAACCTGTAGAACATGTTTTTCGTTGTCAAGCGTAGTGGCGGATCGGGATATTCCTTGATTTTTTGATTCCTCGGTCGATTGGTTCTGTTTCAACAACGCGAGGATACGCAGCAGCAATGTTTGAATGACACCGCTGCCTTCGGTCTAGAAACGCAATCTGATCCACATATGCAGATTTGCATCCATTACTATTCGCGCGGCTGTAAGTAAAAATACCTTCCTGATCACGATATGAATAGCCTGCTGTTGCTAAACGGAACACGTCTCAGATAACTCGCTACTACACAGGTTTTAAGATAGACAAACACAGAAATGTACTACACAGGTTCAAGATAGACAAACCAGAAATGTACACGAAATAAAAATGTAACCTAGTCTACTTGATAACAAGGAGTCATCTCTTATTTGCTTCATTTAAGCATAATAGCGTTAAAAAGGGATTTGCAGTTATACATTCATATAGATTTTTGTCTTTGGTTTAGCGTGAGAAACCTGCTCCGACTTGGTAAAGAGTTCCTAATTGGGTGCCAAAACTCACGACTTTTTGTGACATCTAAGCTAAGCTTATAGTATTGCTTGCTATGCAGTAGATATCGACTCGGAACGAGAAATCGGAGAGCCGATTTCGAATTCCAGTTGAATTTATTGCTTTCACTCACTCGCAAATACCCTTTTCTCTTTTACTTGTCTCTTTTCCCTCCAGATAAGGGTTAAATAGTAAAGCAAATTGCGTTTTATAGTCTACGTTGGCAACCAGACTATTACAGAAAGTAATGACAACTTACTGATGGAAAATATTCTGTCTAGTCAATCATATCTTTTTCGCGAAATTATCGCTTAAGCGAATATCACCTATGGCACTTTGTAGTGAACAAAACAAATTGTAAATTTAAAATTCAAATCTGACTCATTGATTTTGTTAGAAAAAAAGAAAAAATGGTAAAAACGAATTTTGAGGAATGTCAAACTTTACACACAAAAGTCGCGAGATTTCACTCATCGATATGAAATGTTTTCGACAAATAGCAACCTAGGAAATATCTAAAAAATTCAAATAATCTTTAATTATAAAATAATAAAAATATATACATATATATATATCAAATTACTCTTACGGACCCTTTTCGCGAGTTGACGCGAAGTTTGTTTATCGCTAAATGGGAAGTCAAGTATTACATCCGGGTGTGAATTCCCAAACGACCTGTATGGAGCTCCAGAAAGCAAAATAAAAGGACGAGACAAGAAGGCAATTGCAGTAGAAAAAATACGAACATAACTAACACGTCCCTTGACAAACGTCAAGCGATTGTATTTTTTTTTTTTTTTTTTATAAGCGTTTCACCCCGAGCAAGGCATGTCACAGCCACTACTGTGCAGGGGGCTACGTAGAGAGGAGAAAGGCTGGTTAAATATAGGACATAACAGAGGGTGGGTGATAGGCGGGTGAGGATACCGAGAATGAGGGTTGGGTAGATGAGAGTGTTGTGAGAATAGTTGGGAGTTAGTGTGATAGGAGGTGTCTATTGACCCTACATTTAAACACCTGGAGATTGTAACTGTCGGGAAAGCAGACTTGTGGAAGGGAGTTCCACAGGCGGGAAGCGCGAGAAAAGAAGCTGTTGGAGTAGAATTTACGGTTACATCTTATTTGTTTAACTGTAAAAGGGTGGGACCTAGTTGCTAATCTAGTATCTCGTGTAAATTCGTGCTTAGGCGGCACCAGTGATCCAAGCTCATCGGAGCAGAAGCCATGAAAGTACTTGTAGAAGAGGCACAGGGAAGCTACATCACGCCGGTGTGAGAGTTATAGCCGGTCTTTCTCTCACCTTCTTTACTTCACAGTTCACCAATCCACTTAATAACTGACCGGCATTCGAAAGACTGAGCAAAGACTTCAAAGACACTCCTAACAAACAAACGCTCACATATACATACACTTGTACTCTTTCAGCAATTACTATTATGAACATTTTAATGACCTTGTACCAACCAAAAGACATTACTTTTATTTGTAAAAACATTAATTGATATATATATGTAAATGTTGTTTCTATATACAATTTGATTTTCTTGTTTTGTACCCCTCTTATAGTGGGCTATCTACTAACAAAGCCAAATCAAACTAATCTGTTTCAACACACACATACACATCACTATAACAAATAACCCACTATAACTTAACTGACTGATTGACATATAATCGGCTTTTTTCCTAACATTGTGTTTGATGTATGGGAAATAAAATCAGCTTGATTATATTATTATTTTTTCTTTCTGTTACACGTGCTATCTAATTTAGTTATTGCTGTTGTTGAGTGTCCTCAAGTTTTTTAAGTTCTCTTATCTGATGCATTTCTCTGTTGGTGATTGTGTAGCATAGTCCACATAATTACAAGAAAGGTGGTCCTCATTCAGTTTCCGCATGTATCGATACTGTGGTCACCACTTCCCTCCATCTCCATCTCGCCCATGATGACATTCAAGCCAGAATAGTTCAAAGGATATGCCGATTTACTTTGCACGGGTGTGTTGAGGGTATCTAGTTCAGAAGTTAGAAAGGTAGTACTACAAGAAAACAGGCGCTTTGAACTCAACGTTTTCTTTATATTTCCTGGAAGTAAGTAATGGATTCATGCCTTTCTCAAGAGTATTAGCATCATAACTCTATACAAAATAAAGTAGAAAACTTTATTACACAAATTGTTTGAGTAGAGATGGCCAATGAGGCCGCAGATACACTAGGTTGGAAGGTTTGGTATTGGTAATGATAGCCGTTTCCCTATGAGGAAATATTTATAATTTCTTGACCGACTTCGGTTGAATTTTATATAATGTTTGTGAAGATATATTTTTTTTTACGGAGACAGGTTTCTCATGTTCAGTAGCTTTGATAATTCTTTTCAGTAGAGATTGGCTTTTCTTTTCGAATACTGTTTTCAGGAAAACAGGTTTCTCAATTTCTGCAGCTTTTATCATAGTTTCCAGTAATCATGAGATTTCCTCGCAAACACATTTTGTAGAAAAACATGTTTCTTTTTCCCCAGTAGATTTAATCACTCTTATCTTTCTAGTATTGCTGAGAATTTCTATTTGAAGTTTTGTGGAATGTTTACATTTGATCATGTCATTATTTTCTCTTCGCGTTCCACGTGTTATTCATTTTAGTTTTTGCTGCTTGATGAAACCCTCGTGGATAAAAGCGTTGGTTTATGTATTGGCGAAATAGCAATTCGAGTTACTTAGCGTATCCATTTTAGAAGTCACTGTTTCAAATGATGGGGTTTCTGTTATTTGGTTAAAATTCTTTTTACACTTTAGCGCAGGCTCTAAATGTTCAAATAATTATGATATTTGACAAAATCCCCAGCGACTTCTAAATGTATGCAGCTTTGCTCTTTCGTGTCGTCGACTGACGTCATCTCATAATACTCACTCATTCGATGGCAGCATTTTTTTAAAAAAGGAAAAGTGAATTGAACACGCAGCAGGTTAACACATGCAAATCAGTCATTCTGCTAAGGCCTGCGAATTCACTTCCGCCAATATGGCGCGCGGCAAAAAAAAAAAAAAAATGCAAGCATCGTTTCTTATTTTTTTATGACAACTTAGGTTGCTACACAATTTTATATAAACCTTTTTTACTTACATGTCACTTTCGGTTTTAAAAATAAATACATTAACTTAGTTTTGATAGTTAAAATTTTCAGCTTTATTTTACTTAATATGCTGTGTTGAGTCATAAACAATTTCTGTTTCATTTTTCGCCTTTATTTAAAAAAATAAACGACAAATTGAATCGCTTAGTACACATTCATGAGCAAATTTTGTATGCAGGGAATGAGTAAATTTTGACTCTCCGCCCGAGCGCACGCACTTGGGTTTTTCACATTAAAAATACCTTGTGTCATATCCACGTCTCAGTGAGGTGACGGCGTAATCTAAAAACAGATTTTTATTAAATTTTATATATATATATACAAACTTGACGGGTTTTGTATGAGTGGATGGCGGAACGGGGTTTAGGTGAGATACTAAAAGGAAAAGTGTTAAGACCGATAATAGATAGGGGTTCATGATCGCCTACGTCGTGAAAAACATGGCACAAGAAGAAGAAGAAGAAGAAGAAGAAGAAGAAGAAGAAGAAGAAGAAGAAGAAGATATTATTTACAATTATTATGGATCAGTGCATAAATTTGATCACAGTCCTCTTGGTTTGATTTACTCTTATTGCCAATTCCGTTTCAAATTTTAGAAATTCAAAACCTGCTTATACACACACACACACACACACACACACACACACACATATATATATATATATATATATATATATAAATCCTGTCAGGCCAGACTGTGTCTGCTATTGGTACCACGTAACCCAGCACTGCCTGGCACGGGTCGGGTTGTCGGCGACTAAACCAGCGCCACCGCTGGGTGCAAGATCGCTGAGGATGTGATGTAGTCACCCTGAAGGGCCAAGAACAAAACCTGTCAAAAGGCAGACGAGCTATTATGAGTCAACGACCAGCTACACAAGCAAACCAGCTATGGTTAAAATAGTCTTCGTCATCCCGCATTGCCAAGTGAGATGGACACAGCAAATCCCTTAAAATGACGGACATAAAAGCAGTGGAAATCACCCAGGGAAGGGTTCATCAAACGAGATTTTAAAGAATACATGATCTAAATACATACAGATAAGCCTGAAGATTGCACTCAGGCATAAAAGAATTGACACCGCTTGAAAGTGACCTCAACTTTTACTATTATATTTAAATATGCTCTATACGAAGCATTTTTACTAATAAATATCTTCTTTATTTTTCGTTTCCTATCAGGACTTAAGCGAAAAAGAGTTACTACAGCCAATGCGTGGTGATTTCAATACTTGGCCGGATCAGAGGTGAACAAATACAGTGAGAGTTGAGTTAAAAAGTAGATAACTACTGATATTGAGGTATCTTAGAGAGCTTTGGCGGTGCTAAGTCCAAACGTTTAAAGAAAAAAGGATCAAAGACAAAAAGGATCAAAGACTCGGTGTCGCTAATATGTCAAATTTAAGTTTATTTAAAGTAAGTATTTTTTGATAGGGGAGAAACAAATTTAATTAGAAGTTAATAAGATGTTTATGGCCCCAAATCATTTATTGTTGGGGAATGAAGCTACTGATTTTATTATTAATAGAAACCATTCTGTGGGTGCAGTGGAGTCATAAAACAAAGCGAAATATTTTTCTTCAAACATCCTTTGAATTTTATCTTTAAAAATCCGAATATAAAATGGGATTTGTAGTAGCTATATGAACTTTTCGAGACTCATTTATGCAATTGAAAATTCCTTAAATGTTAAAATTACAAATTTAAGTATTTTATATCAAAAATATACAGAAAAAAGTTTTATCACCTTTTTGTACATTTTCATGATTCGTGCGCTCGGGCTGAGAGTCAAAATTTACTCATTTCCCGCATAACCGTTGAATGGGAAAGCGATTCAATTTGTCGTTTACTTTTTTTTTAAATAAAGGTGAAAAATGAAATACAAATTATTTATTACTAAATATAACATATAAAGTAAAGTGAAGCTGAAAATTTTAACTATCAAAACTAAGTTAATGTATTTATTTTAAAACCGAATATTATATGTAAGTAAAAAAGGTTTATATAAAATTGTGTAGCAACCTACTTTGTCATAAAAAATAGCAACAGTTACTCGCATTTTTCTCATTTTGTTTTTAACTTTCAGATAAACAACCAAAAACATCAGTTTCTACTTGATAGCGAGCCATATCGGTATCAAAGGAAATGAAATATCTGACTCAGCAGCAAAAACCGCCCTAAATATCCCAATTAATACAAATTTTTAAATCCCTACAATATAAATACATACATAATGGAAAGATGGCAAACTTACTGGAATTAATTTCCCAAAAAATTACACGAAATAATGCCAAAAATAAAAAAGCAGGAACAAAATATCAAACTGATTAGAAAATACGAATTTACACTAGCAAGAATAAAAATGGGCCACATACATTTAACCCAATCATATCTCTTAAGAAAAGAAAATCAGCCCAATTTTATACCATGTCAAACCTCACTCACAATTAAACATATTCTAACCAAAGGCATTGATTTTGCACCAACAACAAATAATTTCTACAAAGAAATAAACATTAAAGATCTATTTGAAAAAAAATAAATCGCAAAGCATATCACATTACCCCAAGAAAATTGGCCTCTATTAAAAAATCTAAAATCAAACATATATATATATATATATATATATATATATATATATATATATATATATATATAACAACTAAAGCAAAGCGCATGACTTACAACTATTATTAATAGAAACTTTCAATCGAAAACTACCTGTATAAAACCTTACAAATTATACATCTCCAGCATAATATAACCACAAAATCAAGTTACCGTACTACCAAATTTCAATTTAACTCAATATAACCTCGTTTACAAAAAATGGTTTGAAAAATGTAATACTGGCCATATATTACTCTTTTGAGGTTGATAAGACATTAAACAAAACAAATAAACAAGCAAAATCCAAAGGTGAATCAGCAATATTATTGGTCCTGACATTGAGTCTCGCTTTCAGTCTCAAGACTTCATAATTAAACTGGACAGATAGAGCCGCAAGTTCTATGCTGAGAGTTTCTTTCTCGTACTTCTTGTCTGTTGAACTCTCTTCCGGCTTCTTGCTTCCTAATCAACTTTGGACTTCAAAGATTTAAAGACAATGTCAGTCATTGATTACTCTTCTATTAATTTCGTTCCTTATTAATGCTTCTCTTTTCGTATTCTTTCACACTCTTGAAATTTAGTGGCCTTAACGCCTTACGTAGGATATTATGTTTAAAAAGATGACCATAAAATCAGAGGCAACAAAAACGTAATTCTACAGAAGGATGCTGCTAATAACTTGGACGGTAAAAATTTAAGGTAAATACGAGCAAAATGAACAAAAACAGACTACTGGAATTTATTGAACGCATAATGAGGAAGGGGAGATTCAGAATTTAACACGCACAAGGATATATTAAAGAAAAAAATGAACAGCAAAAGGTAGCGGGTTTTGTTTCTGACGAGCTTGCCTTAATAGCTGAACGCGGATGGTAGGATTAGTAAAAGAACAAAATTTGCTGAACATGACATAGGATGTTGCCAAGAGCCATGATTGAAAGGACGCATTATCTGCTCTG